>JAAAKQ030200896.1:24752-38414 GCA_010016005.3 Zanna intricata
CACACACACACACACACACACACACACACACACACACACACACACTCAAGAAATGCTTGCATACACACATGGATAGTCATGATTTCCATACAAATATGATGCTAACCATACAGTTTCATCTTAGTTTTAATAAATTAAAAATTAGGATAGAAATTCTCCTGCATGAATTGGAGATTCCTAATTTCCATTTTATAACAAACTTAAATTATCAAAGCAAGTGATTACATTCAAATATTAAATAAATCAGAATCCAACTATTTAAAACCTTGTCATTCAAATCACCAAATACATCTGAAATTTAACCTTAATAAAACAAAACAAAAAATTTACCAAATTATTTCTGTCCATAAGATTACTTATTTGATTTTAGTTATTTATATTAATATTCCTGATAAGGCCAAAACTAATAAAAAAATATATATATATAAATAAAAATTTCATTTTTAATCTTCTGTAAATTAATATTGATAAACAGAATCTGTATATACATATATATATATATATTAAATACATTCTGAAAAGATTTTGATAATCCTCACTACAAATTTGTTGTAATTTTATGTTCCTTGAATAATTTTTTGGTTATAGTTGTTAAAAGTTTAAGAATAAACTATTTGGAATACAAGAATTTTTTTTCTCCATAAAAAAAAATTACTATGTTTTCATAATCAATTTATTATGCAACATCAAAAGAACAATGTCATTTATCTTGGGAACAAATTTCTTACTCCAAATTACCTTTTAATAGTAGAGAACTATAAGGGTCTAGTTTTTAATTTATTTATTGTCCTTTATTATTAGATATTACAAAATATATATAATTTGCAAATTTTATTGTACTTTAACTGTATGAATTTACATGGGTACAGTACACTACATTATATAGTTTTCGCAAATTCATAATTTTTTTTCTATTTTGATTCTCCTATTTTTATCAAAGTTAAATAAATATTCAGCCAGTAATTCTTCGTCACATAGGTTAAAACCAGGATTCAATATTAGAATCAAAGGTTAGATTTTTAGAAAATCATAATTTTGTTGAACAGTCTTTCATATCTTTTATAATTAAATAATAGTAAATATTTCACATTCACAGTTACAACCCTCTGAATTTATTTGAAATTATTTTTATGTTATTACTGCAATGATTTATCTTCACATTCCTAATGTATTTCTGTTTTTATTAAAATAATGTCATCAAGATTACATTATCATACATAATTTTATTATTATTTTATTCAATTCTCAGATTCCCACTGATAGAGAAAATTGCTGTTTTTACATAATGCACGAGTTGAATGCAAAAACAAAAATTTGTAACAACAACCAGATCAATTATTTTACAAAAAATCAATGGCAAAGGAAAAAAAAGATTATTTTTTTTTTTTAGTAAACTTAGACAGAAAATATTTTCCTAAAGCAGAAAAAAATAAAATTAGCTTGTTTAACATGAAAAACAAGTAGAATTTAAAAAGGGTACAGTTATATAGATTAAAACTGATAACAGATTTTATCTTTAAAAAAAGAAAACTACGTATTTCATCTCTTATAACAAATCAATTGAATCATAGTCTCTTTTAAAGAGCATGATTATAGAAAAAAATCTAAATAAGGATAGTATTAAAATATTAGGATGGCCAAAAAAAAAATTAATATAATATCTAAAATATTTGCACATCAAACAAAACAAAACAAAAAATAATAATTTTTTTTTCCTGTTAATCAGATTTATAATTTCAGTTGTGGTATAGAACATGGGAAGATCTATTCATAAGCTTCATACTTAATTCATGGTTAACACATATGTGGA
This sequence comes from Zanna intricata, assembly GCA_010016005.3. NCBI lineage: Eukaryota > Metazoa > Arthropoda > Insecta > Hemiptera > Fulgoridae > Zanna > Zanna intricata. Next base: position 26,563 of record JAAAKQ030200896.1, read on the forward strand.
TCAATTTAATATCATTTCTAAATGTATGAAAGGTATATTTTATCTGACTATAAACAAAACTATTGACAATAGATAAAACTATCTGACTATAGACAAAAACTATTGGATGCACAATTATATTATGATATTTATTATATTACTTACTCCAAACATTTAAAAATGTTATCTAAAATAAAAACTGAAAATTGAAGAAAATAAATGTTCTAAATTAATATTTGGTTAAATCTTTTTATCAACCAATAGATTTTTATTATGTATGATGTTAGCATAAAGAATTTGTAATATTTTAAAAATTCTCTTGAAGATATACATTTAAAATATAATATTTATGGTAAATACCAATTTGTTAAAAATAAAGTTTCTAAACAACATAAAAACCTACATTAAATCAATTTATTTTAATTTTGCATTCTTTTTTTTACAAATATTCATTCTGAATTTATAAAAATATTAGAAAATTTTCATTCAATTAATTTTTTTTTGTGCGATTTTATTAATACTTCTTATTTAAATAGTGCACACAGAAGTAAGTAAGTACTCAATCACTCAAAATAACTGACCAAAATATACTGAACCATATAAGCAAGTAAGTTTTTACGGAATTCATCAAACATTGTTTCCCACATCTTTTTTCTTAAACTTAAATAATTAGCACAAAATATTTATTTTGAAATTATGTATTATTATTACATTATTTACAACAACAATTCCATTCAAATTAATTTCAAGTCATAAAATTATCAATCATCACAATATTCTATAACTAGAAATAATAAATATCACAGAAATATCTAACTAGTATGTACATATTATACATGATTTGTTAGGATTAATAATAAGATATATTACTGTATTTTCAATTGGTAAAAGAATTTTTTATAATATTGTAGGGATAAATAAAATATTTTCTCTTTTTTTTTGGTATGCTTGTTTATAATTCATTTAAATAAATAAGCCAATGCAAAACACATCCATGTGTGTGTGTGTTGTGTATATATATATATATATATATATTTATATATATGTGTGTGTGTGTGTGTGTGTAGCACTTTATTCAATACAAAGGATAAAACTATTCAATAAAACTAATATTTAAAATTCATAAAAATGTTGTGAAGCAATAGAGCTAATAACAATATTTATTTTTATCTTTATAATAATAAATGATAAAACAAATAAGAAGTTTTTAGGATACAAACACTATTTCAATCTGTGTGTGAATTTTAATCATTTCATACTTCTGTTTCTAGTGTGTAATATTCAAAACAAGTTTATATGAAAGGAAATTAGGGGAAAACAAAATCCAATATAAAAATACAGATTTATGAAAGTTTGTGAACCTGAAATAACTATATATAAAATGGTCATTCAAATTAATCAAGAAAATTGTTATTACTGTAATGCTCTCAAGATAATATTCAATAAGGAAAATATTGGGGAAGAGGCATTTGTATACTTACTTCATATTCTGTTTTGAGTAACCATCTGATTGTAAAAAGATGAATAAATCCCACCCAATTCACTTTATTTTTCTTTGCATGTTATTTTACTACTTTTATCACGATTTTTTATTGACAGTTTTATGTTAACCATACATATTGTTAGACACCATACATCTTGTCTATAAACAATTTTTATATATATTGTTAAGGGTATTTGTAATGTATCTCTCTTATACATATAATACATAGTCTGTCCTACAAATTTTAAGACTGTGGCTATAAAATCAGTACTCCTAACGCTATCTTCATGAAATTTTGGGAACTAGTTACTACAACCTTCCTCTCCCTCCATACAAAGTTTCAAGTCCATCGAATCACATGCAGCTGTTCAGTAGCAGTTCACGTGGTAGTATCAAAATGATCACAGTCTTAATTTCATGATGAATAAAAGTAACAAACAACGTGTTGATTAAATTTTGGTTTGAAGCCAGTAAAAGTGCGACGAAAATGTTTGGCATCTTAAAACTGGCTTATGGTGGATCTGTTATGTATTGTGCTACTGTTTTTTGGTGGTATAACCTTTTTGTGGAGGGTAGAGAAAAGAAAAAAATTGCATTTTCAAAAATAAAAAATTAAGGCAATGTTGATCATTCTTTTTTGACACAAAGAATTGACATTGTCCACAAAGAATTTATTCCTCAAGGTCCTGCTGTGAATGCTTCATTCTACCAAGTGCTGGATCGCCTTCGCAAAAGAATTGCGCATGTTAGACCCAAGTTGTGGAGAGATTGTTGTTTGTTCCTCTTGCACAATAATGCACCAGTGCATACTGCGACGATTAACATTCAATTTTTGGCCAAAAAAATTATTCCTTTGCTCAGCCATCCACCGTACTCACCTGATTTGGGTCCCACTGACTACTACTCAAAGTACATGACTATTACATTGACTACTACCTCAAAGTAATGATGGACTTGAAAGGTGACCGTTTTGCATCAATAGATGAGGTACAAGAAGCCGTGACAACAAAGTTAAACAGTATTTCAAAAGAGGAGCTTTTGAAAGGCATGAAAAGGCTGAAATATCGTGCATATTTATTGCTTCTATTGGAGACTATTTTGAATAAACATTTTTTTGTGTCTTTTATAGCCACAGTCTTAAAATTTATGAGACACACTGTGTATATGAAGAAGTTAAACATTAAAAAGTTTTTAAATGTTGTCATTGCTCATGTGACTAACATTAGGTTTAAATACAATTTTTATTAGAATCTTCCTCATAGAATAACTATATCATATACATGAATTCTTTGGTTTTCATTTTTTGCAAAAAATAGTTATATAAATTATATAACTTATAAATTATTAGGGAAAAAAGGTACTGCTATTAATAATATTCATTACTGTGATATGGGGTGATCTGAAAACAGTTTTCAGATAATTACAAGTTACATAATATAACATCAATCCATTTAACAACCATCAGTAGATAATTTAGCTAAATCAAATATTTCTGTAATTGAAAACTGAGCTCCTAAATTCATTTTATGTCATAATTTAAAAGCTTTTTATTTAACAGCTTTATGTCATTAGACAAAATCATTTTTTTTTTTATAAAATAATGTCTCTTATGTGATGATATATCACTTATCATCTTAAAATTATATTTCTTCTTATCATCTCCTATATATAATTTCTGAATATGGTAACAAATAATCTGAGTTTTACTACAGTTATTAATTAGCATTCCCATTAGAGTCTTCATGCTTGTCATAAATCTTGAACAACTGCAAAATCTGTTTATTTAAATCTGTAACCTTTGTCCATTTATATAGATTTTTATATCATGGAACAAATTCATTTAGGCACGGGTTGGAAAAACCATTTTGGTAATTTTCAGAGTAAGTTGAAAAAGTTCTTTGGCATTATTTCATCTCATCAAAGATATTCAGAGGATAATTTTTAAGCTACTCAAAAATATAACCAATAATAATTCTATTATGATGATGATAATAATAATAATTTTATGATTTTAGATTTTTTTCACAGCATATTTTGGTTTTTGATTTCAGGGAAAATAGATTTCTTTATTGTTGATAACTTTTCTAATATTAATCTGCAGTAAAATACCAGAAGCGAACTGCTGCATCAAATTAATTTTGACTTATAACCTTGTTATTAGAATTTTCCAATTATTTATGAATCACTGTATTTATGGGGTAAGTAATCACCACATTAGTTTATAAAAATTGAAAAAAATTTTTTTGTTAATTTATTACCTTTTATCACCATTCAATTTAATAAGAAAGATTATTTTAGTAATCTGTCTTAACTGTGTTTAGCTCTCCTCCTAAAATCTGAATCTAATATAAATGATACAAGTTAACATAACAAAGAATATGAGTGTAAAATAAAATTTTATTTTGAAATGACATTGTTGAAATTTTGTAAAATTACATTTTGCATTACAATGCAAAATATCTTCCTTTTTTTTTATACAAATATAATCTAAAGAATTCAAGAAAATGTAAAATATATTTCAAGAAGTCTATTTTAAACTAAATACTATGTATAAAACAAAAAAGAAATAAATCATAAAGCAAACATAATCTGACCTTGTATAAAGCAAATCGCACAACAAACTTTTAACAGTTTCCCATTAGTACAAAAAAAAAAAGAAGAAATTAATTATACTTATAAATTTATGCATACTTCACATCAATCATACACATCAATCAAAAATATATATTTAGACAAGCAAACATTAATAAATTCATTATGCATATACCAACATAAATACACATCTTATAAATACAAACCTCTCTTACATACATTCAAGTAAACACAAGAGTGCACACAGTGAGTTTTAATAAACATTATATAACATAAATAGAATTCTTCAGCCAAGCATAAATTTGAAATACTTATACATGTGCCTTCATTTTATAAAATTATCAGGGTAATAACAGTAAATAAATTTAATTATATTACTTAACATTTCATAAAATATAATAACAAAATAATAATGTTATAATGTACAGATATTTTTATACAAGTAACACACAATAAAATAATGTAATTATTTTTAAATAGCAAAATAGAATTGACCCTGTTTCTACGTACAGTACTTGTAGACATTATTTATTTTGTTAAAAATATTTTTTTAATTATTTTTTAAGAAAAAATAAAAGAATATAAATACAAAATTTATTAATAAAAATATAATTCTAGAAAATATTTCTTTTATAATTTGCCAAAATAAAAATTTCACTTTTTTCTAATTTTAATAAAGTTAAATATAAATAATTACATTAATTTTAACCCTCAGATAGCTTGTAGCTTATGGGACAAATGTTTTCCTGTAATTCTAGTATACAGGTACATAACTAATGAATAGTTTATAACAGACTGTTCTTTCTAATGGTGGAACTATCTTCCTGCAGGCAAGTACCAATAATAGAACAAAGTTAACAAAAAACTGAGGGTTAAAGTAATATTTATTTGGAAGTAAACTAATGAATATTAATTTGAGGTAATACTAAAGTATTATCTTTTAATTAATATTAATAATATATAAATAATATAATTTTTATAAAAATAATCATCTTTGATATATTATTGGAAGTTAAATAAATAAACTATATTACAAAATCATATAGAGCATTGCAAAACATACTTTAGTTTTTTCTTCATACTGTTACTTTATCCAGTTAATTACTTAACAATTTGATTTTTAAAATTGTTAATTTTGCCAGTATAATTTTTTTATGTCATTTTTTTTTTTTTTTTAATTTTCTGTAATTGCAATGCTCACATCAAAGAGCAAATCCAATTGTGGTTTGTTAGTTACAGTTAGGTCTATTCTATGTCAAGCAAAACTAATCATGAAGGAATCTCATTAATTAAACCCTTATCATCAAACCGAAAGCTGTAGAATATAGATTACTAATAATACAGTATATATGTATTATTACTAATAATACTAATATGGATTATACTACTTAAAAATATATTTATATTTGCAGCAGTTCTATGTTTCAACACAATGATAGGTGGTTACTTTATTACAATTTCTGTTTTTTATTCAAAATTGACCTATCTTATATCTACCTGTAAGCCCAATTAAAACTTGACAGTTCATGTCTTTGTTGCCAGTCACAAGGCAGCACACACTGAATTCTGTGATAAAAATAGTTTGAAAATTTAACTCTAATTAAAAGTAAATTCTTTGAAATCAAACATATGCTGTAATGAATAATCAAAAACAAATTTAAATATTCAAAATTACACCAGCAGGTTACAATCTTACATTACTAACAGATTGGTAGTCTGAAAATTTTGTTTTGAAACTGTCACTTCAAACACATGAAGTACATTAGAAACCTGGTCATTCATGGCAAACTTAAAATACTTTCTTTACCCTAAGTAGAAAAACATAGAAATAGAAACGTTTTTTTCTAGTTGAATTTACATACCTATCTATATGACAGGCTCTGTGCTATAAAAGCATCTTTACTTTTATAATTTAAAAATATTTTTGCATTTTTCTTACATAACCTTAAGTAAGGTGATGATTTTCTAATGGGATAATTATTTATGATAAGAACAAATTTACCTCAACCAGGTTAAATACTAAAAGAGAGAAGAGATCCCCATACAGCTTAGTTTAATTAAATATCAACTCATTGAATTTTAATAATATCTAATAGGATAAAAGTGTCCTGAATTTACTCTAGAATTATCAGATTGGTTGAAATTCAGGATAAAGCAACAGAAGAATATAAAAAGAAAATATTACAGATAATGAATGGTAAGTTACTTTATAATAGCTCACTCAATTTAATTTTAACAGAATTTCATTTACTGTTTATAATAATATATTTTATGTTGAGTATTATTGTAATTACATATAAATAATATTATAATAATATTATTTACAACATTAAGGAAACATAAAAATGGTATTAATAAAACAAAATTGAGATGACCATTCTGCATAAAATAAGAAGTTGAAAAAAAAAGTATTGTGATACAAATTACACAATTTAAATACATCATTATACAATAAAATTTATAAAAAAATTAATTAAATATTTATTGATACTCAGACATTATTATTTAAATTAAATTATTATTGTACGGTTTTTATGATTTCACTTTGCTAAGACAACTTTTCACAAATTTATTTTTAATTCAAAATATTTTAAAAAATATATGCTAATCAAAATATTAATATTAAAGAATACTGTTGTTGCTTGTTTGGTTTAGCTTAGAGGATAATCATATACTCATTAGACTAGAACTTGAATAAAAAGTAAAACTCTCATAAAACCTGCAAGAGTCCTATATCTTAGGCAATAAGAAATACTGAGATGAATCATGGAATTCACTGATGTAAAATGCTTCTATAAGCATCTTTTTGATACAGTTATTAATATAAAACATTAGAAAAGCATTGTGCTTATTAGGCAATGATGTTACAGGAAACATTCCAACTAATGGGACCATGATGTATTTACTGACCAGTAATTATAACAAAATTAACTCATATGGATTTTGTATAAAGAGACATGAGAAGATTATTAATGTCTGGATGCATCTAATGTACCAAATCAGTAAACAGATCCTGGAATTCATCTAAGGTACAAAATTAGATTCAGATTGATCAAACAAAGAGGACAGGAATATTCAAAAGTTTTTGCAAGCCTCAAGCAATTTCCCACTCCTTTTTATATCTTACTAAAATTTAAATTATAAAAATATTATAAATAGAAAAAGAAAGAAAAGTGTATATAAAAATCATAGTTATTATTTATCATGACCTTTATTATTTAATTCTGTGATTTCATGGGAACTGATATGTTGAATATGATAAAAATATTTAATATTAAAATAACTTAAAAACCTATCATTATGTTCCATTATTACTATGTGTCTTATTCTGAAATAAACCAATCCAGCAATAATTCATTAAACATTAATGTAATGCTTAAAACATTATTCAAGAGCTTTTTTCTTATATTGAATGAATATTCAATAATTCAGGAAACATTCTTATCATTTTTTGTTTGCAGTGTATTACATAAAATAATATGTATAAATAAATATAAACCACCCTGCCAATTTATGTGTTTAGTAACTAAATATAGAAATATTATATAAACAAGCATCATATCAAAAATAATTTCAATTACTGAAAGAATAACATTCATGCTACAGTTTGTGAAATAAAATTACTTCCATAATTTATGAATAGTTTAACCATAAAATATACACATATAAACAGTGAGTTAGCCATTACAAACATATCTGATAAAATGAGAGATAGAAATGGTAAAATTTTATATAAAATAAAAAATGTGTTTTATGTTAAAATAACACTACTTGTGCTTATTAATTAATTAATAAATATCAGGAAATAAAAATTTTGTAATATTTAAAAATTTATATAATTATTATTATCATAATTTATTTTCATGGAACCTGAATAATAAATTATTAAGTACATTTTTCATTTTCTCTTACAGAATTTAACGATAGTTTAAAATTATATATGTATATACATATTTATTATTATTTCTGTTTATTTATCAAAATTTTATAATAAAATATTCTTTTATAATAAGAGTATTATTATTTTTACTGATCATCGTTTTCATTTTTAACATTTATTTATTTGTTATGAGTAAAACAAAAGCTGTAATTAATATTTAAATATATAAAAATATTATTTTTTTCCCAAAATGACAATAAATTATTTATGCTATCAACTTTTACATTTCCCAACAGTGGTAGAATAAATTACATAATCACAAAAGTTTTTTTTTTTATTTTATAAAGATTAAATTTAGTAGCAATTAAATCTAAACATAAACTTAAATATACAGAGTGATCATGTATATTTTTTAATATCTGATATTGACACCAGGTTAAAGAAACAATATAAATATTAAACAAATATCACAGGCTATGCTTTATATCAATTGATGTCACTAAATTATAACCATTGTATGAAATATGAACTTCTGTGAACAATTGTTTTTTATAAAATATATAACATAGATTTACACAAATAAAAAAAAATTAGCCAACACATTGGTAAGTAGATTGATGCAGTTTTGATGCAGTGAGGTAAATAAAATATATAGCCTGTATTAGTTTACAATTTCAATATTTATTTCCAGCAACAGAATAAAATATAATAAGTACAAAGACTGGAATTTGAGAAAATCAGCAGTGGAAATGAGAAAAAGAATTTATAACAAATTTGAATCTACATAATATATTTCCATGTTTTTCTTTAAAAAAAATAATAACTGATAAAATATAAAGTAAAAAAAAAAAAAATTGAAAAAATAAACTTTAAATTAAGATTACACAAATATCTTTACATGATTTTATCAAAAAATAGTTCTAAAGAAAAAAGTTCATAGCCTTTTTTTGTAGAAGTTTCAAAGAAATGTTACTGATTATCAGTAATGTATACTGAACTATTTTGGAATTAGGCCAAAACATCATAGCCTTCAACCAATTCTAACTCATTTATTAATACAAGAGGGCAATACATTATTATTATTCTAATCATGTGTATGTTGTACTCTATTCATCTAGTGAACAATAAGCAACCCCCATCAATGAGATGAGGATGATATGTAAATGAGGTGTAGTCTTGTGAAGACTCAGGCCTATCCATCCTGAGAAGTATGGTTAATTCGACCCCAACCATAAAAGTACACTAGAATCTATTGTCTAGTATTTAAATTCATATAAAAGCAATTAACTTTTATTATAATTTAAACCTCGGAACTATCAATTTTGAAAATCAGCTGTTAAACAACTGATTAGTGATGAGTTAACCACTAAACAAGCCTGGTAAGCTAAGAGGGCAATATATGATGATTTTTATTGTTAAAAGGAAATTTAATTAGCTGAAGTATACTTATATATCAGAATGTGTTATTTTACCTTTTACAGTGTTTTTAACTAAAAATTAGTGTTCACTAAAATAATATACAACATTTACTCTAATTTACTTTTTATGATCTGTAATGTAACTTTCATTATCATTTTTGATGAATATTTATTTTTAATGTAAAATAAATATTTTTACAAATATTTTAATAAATTATTAATTAATAAGCTATTCCTTAATTGTTTATCTTTTTTTGCATCAATGTTTATCTTATTTAATTATTTTTCTCTGTTTAAGCTGACTGCTTTCATAAGCAACTGCTAAATTTAAATCCGTTCCATTTCTAAGTACATGTGGAGAAATATGAAAAAGAACATGGGGTAACTTTTAATAAATAAGCCCAAACTGTTTGTTTTTTTTGTCAAGCCCAAATACTTTAAGTAAAAATATAATAAAAGACATATATAAAAACAGGGTATTCAACTTAAAAGTGGTACTGTCACTAAGTAGTATATACTAAATGCATATTTTTGTTATAATGACATGAGATAGGTAAAATAATATGGAAGATGTTGATACGACTAGAGCTGAAGTGGGAGGACTGTTGTTGCCTGCACATTTGAGTATTGTCAGTCTATATCAAGCATCAGTTTTTGAACAAGGTTGTATAATTGTGTGTTGTTTGTTAAATTGCGATTAACTGTTGAAAAACTGAATTCATGATAAAAATTTATTTAGAGACAAAATCTGATGATGCGTGCTGGCAAAAGGAAGCACCAATGAAAAGTGTTATTTTGAAGTTAATTAAAAAATTTTGTAAATAGATTCAATGTTAGACAAAGAAGCATGCCTGATACAGTTCAGTTGTAATAATGTAGGTTGTACAGGGCACAACCTACCCACAAGGGTGGGTTGTTAACCCACCGGGTTGGTCTAGTGGTTAACGCGACATTGTAAATCAGCTGATTTCAAAGTTGAGAGTTCTAAGGTTCAAGTCCTAGTAAAGATAAAAATTTTTATACGGATTTGAATACTAGATCGTGGATACCAGGGTGTTCTTCGGTGGTTGGGTTTCAATTAACCACACTTCTCAGGAGTGGTGGACCTGAGATTGAACAAGACTACACTTCATTCACATTCATACACATCATCCTCATTCATCCTCTGAAGATAATACCTTACGGTAGTTCTGGAGGCTAAACAGATAAAGAGAGAAGGTTGTACAGGGCATTAAAGCAGCAATTACAAGATCTAATAACTTTTTGCAGAGACTGAGTCAGGAAAAGAATATTTCATTAGGTGCAGACCACATTGCAGAGGGGAGAATGCTGAAATTTTATCGATATTGAATGCAGGTTTTCCATGAAAACCTTAGCATCATGCTGATTATACTAAAAGGTTCACTACTGTCAATGATTAAAGAACTTCATTAGAAGCAGCAATGGCATTTTAGATCAAGTGTTCTTCACAGATGAAGCATGGTTTCACCTTGGTGGGTATGTTAATAGTCAGAACTATTGGACCTGGAATACTGAAAACCTGCACATTTTTTTTAATCTTCCCTACACCCACAAAAAATAGGTATATAGTGTGTGATTTCAAGGTGATGAATAATGGGACCGTTGTTTTTTGAAAAAACTCCGGATGTTGCCATCTACCAAGAAATTATCTAATAGTTAATTGTCTTACTGCAAGAGGATGATCAGGACTGCTGGTTTCAACATAGTATGCAAGCTATGGCTGTGATAGTGCCACTTGCTATACAGCTCGCACTACTGTGGAGATTCTAGAGGATTTTTCAATGGAAGAATCATTTCTAAAGGTTTATGGTCATCAAGTTCCCCTGATCTAAATATCCAAACTTCTTTATGTGGGATTATTTAAGAGAAATTGTTTATCAGAGCAATCCTGCAGGAATTGAAGATAAACATTACCAATACCATCACCAGGAAATAGAATGATTACAACAAATAAATGGCTGGGAACATGGTGAAACATGTTGACAAGTACACGGAAGTGGATGGAAATAATATTTAACACCTTCTGTAAATTATTATGTAAGCATTTGCCAACAAATATTATTTATAGCTTAAACTAAGTAACGGGGCCTTTTTTAAGTTGAACCCTTGTACAATAGGATCTCCACAGACAAAATTTCAAATTAAAAGAACTGTTTTCTTCCAAATAGTGCTTAAAAATATTGAAAACTTTTTTTTGGTCACTCTGTTATATTAATTACAAATATCAAATTAATTTCTTCTTGAAAATAAAAATAAATCTAATTATAATTGTTACTTATTAACATTAACTATATGCTAAAAAAATTCCAAATTTCATAGCATAGTCAATTATTTTTTTCATTATACTGCTTTATACAAATACAAACATCCACACCCTCAAATCAAATCAATTTTATATTGAGCTAATAAAATTCAGAAATAATGATACCAATGACATTATTAAAATAAGTATTTTCATTTTAGCATTATTATTATTATT
>JAAAKQ030200896.1:38514-51500 GCA_010016005.3 Zanna intricata
ATTATTATTATTATTGAATAATTTTTTCATACCACTTCTGGATAAAAAAGAAATTGATTTCATAATTAATTTATCAATTTTTAACAACAATTTTATTAAATGCTTCATTAATTGTGATTATTTACAATTTAATTATAATAATTTGTTGGTAATTAATAAATCAGTATTTTATATATATATATGAACTATATATATATATATATATAAATTTACATGTTTACGTGTAGGCCTACTTTTTGCATTTACAAAACTATATAATATATATATATATATATATATATTTTCTTATAATGAATGTCCAGTTCAACAAAGTATAGTCCTAGTAACAAATTTGTCAGTTATTAAATAATTATTAAAATTTATGAAATCTCTTAATCGGAATTCTCTACTATACCACCATAAGTCTTTTTGTATTTCCTAACAAGGGAATTAGAATATTTTCCTCTATTAGGTTTGTTTATTATAGAAATAGATATTACATTCACAATTTCCCTCATTTTTTATAACAAAAGCACATATTTTACAAAATGAAACAGTGTTAATGCTGGGTAAGCCTTAAAACAAGAAAATAAATGCTAATGGCACTAAATTTTGTCAGTATGGTATTATGATTAAAGTCCACCAAACTGACTAGAAAATTGAGTGTCGTCATTGGAAACTGTTTGCTTCTTTATGGAAAGTATCCGATTTGTGAAATGCGGGTCGAGTGTTCATTTGAAGATCATTAAAATTGCTTTCTGACTTCGGTCGCGGTAAACTAGCTGTTAATATATGTAAACTTCTTCCTAATTCACTGATTAATGATCTATTTCCTACTGACTCCACTGATGTGTTTGCATGGTCAGCTTGTTCTGATAATGCATTTACAACTGCATTTATTGTTTTACTTTCACTACCCATTTCTTCTTCTTCCTCTTCTTCATGATGAGAAACCAGATTTGGATTCTTACCAATTTTATTCAGTCTGGAAAAAAATAACAGACAAGTGCATTAATAAAAATCACATTAAAGACATGTCACAGAATTAGAATATGCATTACCACTATAATTGTTTACATAAATAAAATAGTTTTGTAATCAAGAAAATTTATTCTGTTTGAAAAGGAAAGTACTGAGTAGTAAAATTTAAAAAATATTTTTTATCAAGTGATGTTATTTTTAATCTATATCTGTTTATAAGATAACTTTAATAAATTTAGTGGCATATTAAAAGTGATACATTGAAATATAAAATACATATAAGGTAGATGAAATGTGGCAGATAGAAAGATAATGGAACAAAGGGCCAATACGATATGACAACGTGTAAAATTAAATTACTTCTTTTTTTTTTTTACTGAGTCCTTCATAACTATTAATCATAACTGCCCAGCTATCAAAATCTGATTATAATTCTAAACTTAGATAAACAATTCTTGGGCATCCTGTAATTTTATTTGGTAATTCTATAAATATTTCCAACAAAAACACGACAGACTTAATTAAAAATTACATTTTAAAATTGAAAAATGATCTAGCAATTTTTAATACATCTCCTCTATAATACTGTATACTGAACATATAACTTAAAAAGAAACAATTTAACAAGTGAACTCTGAAAAATAGCTTATTTCATAAAGTAAAGGAGGGTTACAAATTCATTACCGCAACACAAATATTTTTATTTGAATTACCAAATTGGTCTAATACTGAATGTTCAGAACTGTGAGTGCATTTTTTGTAAAGATACAGTAAAGTAACAATAATAACAATACAGTGCCAAAACTAGGGATTTATCTATACCACTTCCAATACCATAACTTATTCTTTTTTTTTGTTGATGTAAGCATATGTAAAAAAAAAGTGAGTTTTATCAGATAATATTGAGAATGAAGTTTAGAAAAGAGGTACACAATACCGATTAATATTTCTGGAAGAAGATGTAAAAATTAGACTTTTTTTTTATAAATTCTTTGATAATAGAAAAGGCCATATTTTATAGAATTGGCAGGGTGCTCTTTTACAGACCACTTTGTCTCTTTCAAATCAAATTTCTTATAAGTATTGCTCATCTAGTCAGTTAAAAACCATACCTATTTTAAATTTCATAACTAAATAATAACAAAAGTATTATTGCTAGTATTAATATTATTCTCAAATAAAAGGAGAGTTATTTAAATGCAAATCTGTTATGAATGTTCATAAATGCAGATTGTTTGTTTGAACAATACAACAAGTGCATTTTAATGGGGAAAAACAGCGCAAAAAGATTTACAACTTCCAACGCATAGAAGCACTGGTGAGTGCTTTATTTTGAGACCTTTTTTGTTTTATAAATCTTCCTTCTAGCTTGTAACAAAAAAGAAATGGCATGGGTGATTAGTAATAGAGATTAAAAAGATACAGTCAGCCTTTTGGAATACTATCATAGAATTGCTAGAAACTTCTATCAATATCAGCATTATTAAAAGTGGTAATTTCTACTTTTTATTACTGATATAACCCACATTTTTCTTTGCACAATAAAGGTAAATGATGTATGATATCCCATCTACTTAATTTCAGCAAAATAAACATAATTATTACCTTTTAGTCATAATTTAACTAACTTTTCACTAAAGCAGTTCAATGTGCATTTGAACTGCACATTGAACAGTGCAAGTTCAATGTGCAGTTGAACATTGCACTGTTCAACTCCACATTGAACAGTGCAGTTCATTGGGACAAGGAGGTTGATTTTACAGAAAAGGAGGTTGATTTTACAGAACTAACTAACTATTTTAGTATCCATAATGGACAAGAAATTCTACATTTACAGAAAGTCAATATACAAAGTACAACATAACAATTTTTGGTTCCCAATAAACTGTAATTACAAAAGGGTATTTGTATAAATGGGAAATATCCATAAAGAAAGATTTCACTGTATGAAGTGTAAACTGATTAATATAAAATGCTTATACAATGTTTAAAAAGAAAGAAATCTGTTTTAGATACAAACAATTACTTTTGTTATTTTTTCACTTCTAAAACCTTTAAAAATTTGTAATTCTAAACAATAAAAAATACCAGTAAAATTATGATTAAAAATAAAATTTATTTTTAACAATGTCAATAAAATGACATTTATTGTTAAAAATAACAATAAATATCTGTGACTTTATTATCTATGATAATTAATTATAATAATAATAGATAATTATCTATTATTATCTGTAATAACTCTTCTCACAGATAAAATTATCTGTGAGAATTCAGTTATCTATTCATTTAAGTAGTTAGGCTTAATTTCAACTTAACAGCTACAGAATCAGGCTGGGTGTTTAATTAGATATAAAGTTAATAAACAGTTGGGAAATTTGTAGCACAATTAACGACATACTTCAAAAGTACACTTTAATATAATATATTATAATATTAGTATAATTGTAACTCAAATATCATAAAATGGAACCAGATTTAGAAAATAAAAAACTTGTATAAGAATGTATCATATTTAAAAACAGAAATATTTTATCACTGCATTCTGTCAATAAAACTTAAATGTTATTTTATACCAAAACATCAACCCCACGTTATTAACTTGGTGTTCATACATGTAAATATTATTTATAATATTTTGAAAGTAACGCATACTAGATAATTTGTTACTCACTAAACTGCTGAACCACAATTAGAAAATATACTTAACTTTTAAAACTATAAATAAAGCTTCATAAAAAATGATACTTACCTTCAAAATTTATTTTTTTACTTATCTCAAGAGTGTTTAAATAAAATAATTTGAAGCTATTTACTTTATTAAAGAAATAATAATAAAGCATTAATAATCTAACATTCATGAATAACACATGCCTGAATTAATGCAGTATAATGAAAAATAAGGTATAAATATAAACAAGAATGGCAATAAATAATAAAAACAAAAAGAAACAAATATTTATTAATTTATTGTAATAAAAGCAAAATCAAAAATCAACAAATTCTCTTAGCGTATAATAGAAGCAACATATTTCATTATTGTGCATATGATGTAAGAATATTTTCACTTTTATTATTTCTTTAAAGTTAAAATAGTAAAAATTTACTAATTAAAATACCAAAATTAGTTTACTATTATCATGTAATAAGCTTTTTTAAAATTTCTGTATTAAAATAATTGTAGTATATATCAACTTCTAATGTTTTGAAACATTATACTCTTAATTTATTCAAATAATATATTTTCTTCTATTCAATTTTATAAAAAAGGTGTAGGTAAAACCACAATTTATCTATGCTAAAATTTTTATAACAACACAACTACTAATAAATAACTGAATGTACAGTATCTACCATATTGTACTGATTAGTTTTATAGAATCAAACTCATCCATGAGAATTAGTCTTGATTAGAAAAGTTGTGCTTAAATAATTATTCAATATTTTATTGTTTGATTTTTTATTGTAACAAGCTTATAATTTACAACAGTGTAAAGAATACTGGATTTTTTGTAAGCATTTACTTTTTATATAAAAACACCATATCATAAATGGAAAATAAATTTGATAATATTGCAAAACACATCTCATAAAATACCACATTATGAAAAAATAAATTCAACCAGGATCATCAATTTAACATAAGATGGCCTGTTTGGTGTTTGAATAGAACAAACACAAAGGGATGGCTAACAAAATTGCTAACAACCACTGTTTAACATGAATAAATTTGGGTTAAAATTCATTTAAAGGCCATATCTTCTTTTAACTGATTTTTAATATTTATTTTATTCTGTTAAGCTCACTTTATCATATTGGAATGATTCAGCTAGAATAGGCAAGATCACTTACCAAAACCAAACTAGCAGTATATTGGAAAACAATATAATTATGAATAAAAAATTTTTTTTTAATAATAACACTGTAATTTAGAAATAGTTACTTTTTAATTCATGAAATTAAAGATACGATAGTTTTATGTTTATGAAACCTCTTATTATATTAATATATCATTGTATTAATATCCATTTGAAATCAAACAATGACTTATGTGTAAGTAACTTTAATGAAACCCTCGTTATCAAAAATAAAGAGGGAAAATCAATTGCAGATAACAAATGTTACAGATAATCAGAGTTTCCAAAGTATTTTCTGGAGATAAATTAGTAGCACCTTCTTCAGTGGAGTTAGGGATAGTACAGAGAGTATGACAGTTGTAAGCAAACCTGTTTTTTTATAATTATATTAAATCTTAGATTGTACTTTTATAAAGACCACTCTTTCAGTCTTGAATCAGTCATTTTGGACTACTTAGATTAAGTTATGATTAGCTTGAATATGTGAGCAATTTTACAAGTGAGTGAATTTTACAAACAAAAATTACCTACAAAATAAAAACGAAGACAAATAAATGTCAAAATTTATCTAGCCCTATTTTTCATTTTTATTACTGGAAAATAGAATCTATCTTTTTATTAGAAAAAAAAAAAATCATAAAATTGTAGAAACAAATTTTTGAATCGATTGTTCCAAATAAAGCTTGGATAAATCAACTTATTTATTTGAATAACATATGAAAATATATATATTAATAAAAAAAAAACTTGAAGCAAATTATTATTACATGCAGGTTAAGGTATATGGAAATACAAAACAAAAGAAAAAATGTAAATTCATTGGCAAATGCACAATTTATGAAAGCACATCAGTAAAAATGTAACATAAACAACAAAAAAGTAATAATAATAATAATAATCAAATAATATAATACACATATTAACAAATTAGCATAACTATATTACTATATCTAAAATTCGAACTCCTACTGCACTATTTATAATAAAACTAGAAACAAAAACATACTGTACACTTGTTAAGTACTTACTCTTAAATATCTAAAAAATTTGTACATTAAGGGGACACAACAACAAATTAAGAGTCATTAACACATTCAAAACTCACTGTTTTATAATACATATACACACAATAAAATTAATGCTATAATGCAAATATAAAAAATATATTTTTAGTCCACTTCATGTTAATTATCATTAATATAACACAATATAAAAAGTTTATATCTCTTTCTCAAAATTGTATCTAAGTAGTAACTAACTATAAAACAATACTACACAATTATAAAAATTAATGTTATATATTACATTTTTTAGTAATTTTTATGTACCCAAGAACTGTATGCTAAATAACAGTCAAAAGGGAAGGTATTTTTTTTTTTATAAGAGAGAAATTTAACCACTTATACAAAAGAAAAGAAAAACATAATAGTTTTTTATCCATTACTGTACACTATAAAATTAAAATAATAATATTAAAAATAAATAAAATTATAATACAACATTGATTTTTATAAAAAAATATATATAAAACTGGTTTTTCAACAATTAACAAAAAAACTGAAACAACATTTAAGAATTCCTTCTACACATATGTTTATTGCCTTTTTATATTTTTTATCAAATTGTTTTGTGATGATTTTAGTAAAAAAAAAAAAATTATTTTTTATTTTAATGAAAATTTAAATTTCTCATAATCACTAATAATGTCTTTTTTCCTAAAATGAATAGTTCCTTATTTAAGATGATTATACAAGTAATCTTTAAATGTAAAATTATTTAATTTTACAAGAAAATAATTATTTTAAATGTAAAATAATTAATTGTATTTTCATTTAAGTAAAATTTTTGAATATTTTTCTTCCCATTTTTATTTATTATTTTTTACTTAACTAGATGTTTTCATAAATCTGTAGATTCATTAACAGAAAGTTTCATGAATCTAAATGTTTCACAAAGTAATTAAATAATATTTTGCACAATAAGTTTTTGAATGATTAACTGATCATGCATGCATAAATCAATCAGATTTATAAAGAATAACATTTTTCTAAGATCTTTTTTTGAAAAACTTTAGAGTTTAAGATTATAGAAATCATCAACTTACTGCTTCATTAAAAAATTAATAAATAAATCATCAGTTGATTTGGGATTGGAAGTTTCATACTTCATACTGCTAACGGTTGTTAGTAGGTTTACTTGCATGATTTTAAATAATATATATTTTGTTTACTTTCTAATTGTGTATATTGCAATCTGTCCAACTAGTGAACGTAAGCAACCCCCACATGACCCAATAAGATGAGGATGATATGTATGACGTGTAAATGAAATTTAGTCTTCTACAGACTCAGGTCAACCATTCCTGAGATGTGTGATTAATTGAACAACAACCATCAAAGTACACCAATATCCACTGTCTAATATTCAAACCTGTATTAAAGTAATTATCTTTTACTAGGATTTGAACCTCAGAACCTTGGACTTCGAAAATCAGCTGTTAAAGAACTGATTTCTAATGACGTATTAACCACTGGACCACTCCAAAGGACTAATATTACATAATATAAAGAATTGTTTTTCAATAAAAATAATTTAGTTATTGTATACTGAAAATTAAATGAAATACCAGTTTAGTTTATTATTACATAAAATATTATTTTATCTTTGTGTTGAAACAAAAAATTATGTTAATTTGTATCGTTAAAAAAAAACCACATCCACAATATATTTAAATAAATATAAAGTTGAATAATTGGTAAAAAGAATAACACATAAATAAGTAAAGTTCATTATAAAAAAAAGAGTAAATTAAAACGCTAAAAATACAAAAGCCAACAACACTGTGTGTTAAATAAATGAACACAGTTACAGACATTACTACTCTGAGGCAAAGATATAAAGACAGTCATGCCATAAGTATCAAACAGTGCAAACATTAAAACATAATGAACAAATGCATCATAATATTATCATGCACACACTAATAAAATTATACAAGTTATTCACAGATATGTCTTTTTCCAGTAATTTTTCTAAAAAGCATACAAAAGTGATTTAAAATAGAGTTAAACTGATAGAAAAAAAAAATCTTATTTATCTGAAGTGTTGCTAATTTACATAAATATACACATAAAAAAAATAATAAATAAGTAAAATAAAAATATAAAAACTGAAGAACAGTTCTAGATGAAAATTTTACTTAAAAAATGGATAAAAATGCTGCATTACTACACTTAATGAGTAAAAGGTATAAGAAGAACTATCCATAAATATTCAAGAAAATAGAAAAAAACAATACTGCAGTAATTTAAGTAGGGGTGGGAAAAATGTTTCTTTTATTATCTTGGTGATTGTTTTAGGATGGCATTGAATTTTATAACAAAAAAGGGAAGAATGTGACTTGGACTGCTAAAGAAATTTTTATGTTTATGGACATATGCAGTATCAGTAAATATAGGGCAAAGTTGGTTCAAGTGGTTTCAATATGGAATTTTTGTTGTCAATGATGCACCATGCTCTGGTCAGCCAGGACTGAAAAAGCTGATGAAATCGTGGAAAAATTGAGCAAGACTAGCACATTAGTAGTCACGATATCAATAATGCTCTAAACCTCAACCACAAAATAGTTTTAAACCATTTGAAGAAGGCTGAATGAAAAAGTATAAGGTTTGGGAGCTGCATAATTTAACAATGAAAAATCTAATGGCTTCATCCTCAGTGATTGGTAAAAGAGAAAAAATCTAACCAATTTTTAAAAATGGTTCATTACGTGTGGTAAAAAGTGAACCTTGTAATAATGAAATAAAATGATCATAGTAGAAGCAAAGTAAAACTTCAAAAAAAGTAAAAAATCTGGGACTGATGCCAAAAAAAATGATACTATGTGTAGCAGGATTGGAAAGGAATTGTTTACTGTGAGCTGCTTGTGCCACCCACTCGAACGATTGTTCTAATTTCTACTGTCAACAGATGGAATGATTACGCTAAACATTCAAGATAAACCAACCAAAACTGTACAATAATAAATGTGTCATCTTTCATCAAGACACAAATGTTTGTTACCGATCAAAAATTGATAGAGCTTGGCTGGGAAGTTTTGATGTTTTAACCATACAGCCAACCTTTCACTGTTAGACTATCATTTATTTTAGTCCCTACAGAACTCTCTTAACGGTAAAAAACTGACTTTAAAAGAGGTCTGTGAAAATCACTTATCACTTTTGTTTTGTTTCACTTATCACTTATTTCTTTTGTTTTGTCCAGAAAACAAAAGTTCTTCAGCGACATATTCCAAAAAAATGGCAAAAGGTAATTTAATAAAAGGCACATATTTGGTTTAATAAACTTAATTTGAAATTTAAAAAACTCCTTTACTTACATTAAAATACAAAGAAACCTTTTCCCCAATCTTTAGGTTGTATGTGACATAAATTTGAGGGCATGGAGTTCACTTTAAAAGTTTATTAATACATTTTGTTTATTTATCTAATAGTAATCTGTATCTGAATAAATCACAGAATTAATGTAATAATTACAAAAATAAATTATTTCTCTAACAGTTAATCCAACATCAACACTCCACCAAAATGAATCTATAAAATATATCTGAAAATTTATTTTGTAAGTGACTTGCAGAGGTAAAACAGAACTTCTTTTTTAATTTTTTTTTTTAAATTTGTACATTTTTAAAAATTTTATTGTACCAATAAAAAAACTTTATAACATCAGGAAAGATTTTTAAATGTACACAATCTTTAATATATTGTAACCGTTGTCATTTGTATAACAGCAAGGTTACCTTCTGTAAGCTTATCATTGGCTTCTTAACCAAAAAAACGAAATGGATACTAAAACAAGCTTTAGAAAGTATGGTGGAAGAAGGATGAGAAAGAAAGGGAGAAGGTTTCAACTAATTGATGATATAAATATGGAAGGAAGACAGGTTAACAACAAAATTAGAAGAGGATCTTTGTGGCAAAATAACTGCTGAGACCATCAGACAAAACACTTACCGTCATTATTCTGTATGACAGCCATGAAGTCTTACAAAGGGGAAGTAACTTAATCTAGAGATAAATACTTTTTCTGAACATAATGAGAAATAATTTAAAATTAGAGATTTACAATCCACAAATGTCAAGATATAAAATGAACTGGATGGAATCTTTACCAAACAGATGACAACTATTACAAAGGTGAAATTAGGTAATGTTACATGGAAATACACAAATAATGTGGTTGTAAAAAGAAAGTAAATATCAAGAGTGTTATATGATTTCCTGAAATAGAAATTATGTCAGATTTGCCTTTCGATAATGTATTTTTCAGACTGGTAAAATATTACAATTGTTTTTGTTAAGAAAAATAAAAGACTGAACTGGCAGAATGTTTATGACTGAAAAATCTAATTTTAATTAACAACTTGTATATAAGTAGACAGTAAACACACATTAAAGAAAATATAAATTTTCAGTATACTATGAATATTTTTAAGTTTACAAAGCAGATAATATATGTATTTCTTGATTTTATAATCTACATTTTAATGATTTTCTATAGTATATTTACTTTGCTTTTGTGTAACCAATAAAACTAGTAAAACCAACAATGAAAATAAATTACTTGCTGTTATGATTAAAGTTGATTTTGGTAGGAGAAATAGTAGCACAAATATTTCATTAGCTGCAATTATTTGTAACTATTTTTTGTCCTCATTAAACATTGTAAATAATATCTAGAGTTATTACACAAACATTACTATACATGTTTATCATGAAATGGATATCTTATGTACAATCCTTCAGCCGTCATTACAACTATGTCAGATTTAATGTCTTTGAAAACATTCATGATTAAAGTTTATACATATACTGAATGATGGTGTAAATGAGATTGTATCATTTTTTCCCAGTACTGTCATTTTAAATAGTTTTTAGATAAACAAGGCAAGTCAATGTACAGACCATCCAGAAGGTTGAATGTGTCTTTTTTTATTATTTTCATAAATTCAACTTATTTTATAATAAATCGTCTTTCTTAAATGACAAATAAAAAATGGATGAAATACTTTCCTAAAGAGAAAAAAATTGAGTATAAAATCATAATACTGTTCATGTTGTTCTGAAATAAAGTTCACTATTAAAATTATATAATAATAAACGTTTAACATACAAAACAACATTTCTTTTAAATATTAGGAGATAACCACTGCATTATAAATCTAATAAATGCTGAAATAACACACAATGATCAAAAGAAATTAAAAATTCCAAAGCAAACACAAAAAAAAAAACATTTAAAAAAGAAAAAATAACACAAAAAACAAAAATGTAATTGACAGAAGTTACAGAAGAAGCACCCAGTAGTGTATAACTGAGAGACATTCAATAAAAGACAGTAAAAGATAACCGAGACCACAACATCCCAAAATAAACAATAATCCAAAACCAGGGGAAAAGTAAAAAAAAAAAGAAAATTTTACACATTTTACAAATTTTTTGGAGAAAAAATTTTAATATTAATTTTATTTCTAAATAAATGTTAAAAAAAAATTTAATTTTAAAATCTCATTTTATTCTAATAACAAATTAATATTTTATTAAATATTCAATAATGATTAAAAACAGTCATACAGCATTTCTAAAAGGTTAAATAATATATACACATAATTTTGGATAATGAATTATTACACTAAATTAGTAAAAATACTGGATGAATTTAGTGTATTAATATTATGTTCCCAAAATTACACAACATTTACAGTAATTCTAACATTAATTATTTCAAATTATCATTAAGAAAACCAAAAATTACTTTTTTCACAAAATCTAAAAATATTTTAAATGTTTTCTAAAAGATATATTCAAAACACTTGATATGTGTTAAATTTTTGTAATATAATATGAATAGATGGGAAAAAATTTTTTAAATATTTTGTTAGTTGAAAGCTACATTTGGCTAATGTTATCTCTTGGCATTTATATTCTATGTATTGCATTAAACCACAGTTAAATTTTAGTTGAGTAATTATTTTATCTATGTTTTTAGACACTTTTTTTTGTAATTGATTTGAATTTAAAAGACTTGCACAGAATGAAGGAGTTTATCAAATTAGTCAAATAATTAGCGATATATTTAGATATAAATATATCTAAATATAGATATATGTAGATTCAAATATGTTAAAATAACTTGATTTGTGTAATTTGGTGTGGATATATATTCTTTTTTATCCAATGAAATTTAAGTTCAGCAGTTGAAACACTTCACACCTTTTTAAAAACTCAGAACAATAAATTTTAATGTTAATGTACTACACTGCTAACCTTAGATAAATTAATTAAATCTTTTTTTTTCTTTATTCATAATAATAGTATAATTTTGAATGTTATGCAATATAGAAAAAATAAATAAAAGTAAATAATAACTCTAATAATGTAAATTATTACAATACAAAACCATTTCAGAAATGCTGCATATATAGCTTTGATTTATATGAATTATAATTAAATACTTTATGTATTAATGAAAAAAATTCAAATTAATTTATTTAACCATGAAAAAGTATTAAATAAACAAATAACTTTAAAAAATGTATAAAATAAAAAGAAAAAGTTATTTACAATAAAAATATTTATAGTTTTATAATAACAAAAGATTGAAAGATTTTAAACAATGAAAAACCCCCAATGACTGTCAAGTATTTTGCACAGTTTAATAAAAAAAAAAAAAAAACCATAATTACACTATCCAAATGTCTCAGTTACACAGTCCAAATCACGCTTCTCTTGGAATGGTGATCCATAGATCAAATCATTAGAACACCTACAAAAAATATGAACAAAATTCTTTTAAATAAATAATAATTTTAACTAAATAAATTAACTTAGAAAAATAGAACGTTGTTTAAACTAAAAATAAAAAAACAAATCAATAACAAAACAACAAATAGTTAAACTGAAGTAATAATGAGTATCTATTATGATTTCTTAACTTTTCAACTGTTCTGAATCATGATATTAGCAAGAGGAAATGGATGAAAGGGAATAGAAACATTCTGAAAAATTAAACATTAATGTAAAAAATTACTCTTTAATAGCTAAAGGTTAAATAAGAAAAAGAAATACTAAAACACACACACACACACACACACACACACACACACACACA
>JAAAKQ030200897.1:0-18262 GCA_010016005.3 Zanna intricata
ATGGCTTCATAATGAAAATTTCCTCTCCACTAAAGAATTCCTTGCACCCTGCCAATAAAATAAACAGCTACTATTTGGAATAAAACTGATGAAAAATTTCTACACTTAAATGTTAGTTGTTCCATCTAATAAGCAAAAACTTTACCAAAAAATTACATTAAAAAAAATATTGTTATAAAAATAAATTATACCAGCAAGATATTTCTTATCAGTCATTCAATGCAATCACAAATCCTGTTTTATTTTTTTCTGTTATTTCTTCTTTGAAACAGATATGCTAAAATTCCAGCCCTAACCCAGCTAAATATGCTAAAACCCAGCCCTAAGGCAAAATCAGGTTTATTAATTTCTGTACATCTTCAACAATGCATATATCACTCCCTTTCATTCTGCAGTACAGTCCTAATGATTTTATTGGGCATACGTGTGCTGAATTCTCTTGGATATGCTTCCTTGTTCTGCAAGAACCTGTTTCATTTAAACAATGAGTGTTCTGTGGTGCTCTCCCTTCCATAATATCCACACTCAGTGGTAAGTCACAATGCCTGTGCATACAGGTATGCTTTGAAGCAATCATAACCAGTCAGGTACTGGATCATCTTGTGCTCTAGTTCCCCATGGTTATGATCCAGCTATCTCAGGAGGTATGGGATGAGTCTATGGCTCCATCTACCTTTC
This sequence comes from Zanna intricata, assembly GCA_010016005.3. NCBI lineage: Eukaryota > Metazoa > Arthropoda > Insecta > Hemiptera > Fulgoridae > Zanna > Zanna intricata. Next base: position 679 of record JAAAKQ030200897.1, read on the forward strand.
ATTAATTTATTCTCCTCTCGTGTCACTTGTGGATAAGTTATGCCTCCATTTCTGTCTTATTTAATCCTGGTGCATTATCTCTCTCTTCTGAAAGAGATCCAGAGATGCAAGTCTTGCCAGTACACTGACCGTATCATCCAAGATGTCCTGCTGCCATGGCATACCTAAAGGAAGACAGTCTTGAGAACCTGGTTAAGAATTATCTGGGCTCTCCCTTTTACCAACATGATAGATCACAGACTGGTGCTCCATACAACACTTTTAAGACCACCAACTGGGCAAAACCCTCCTCTTTAATGTGCAAGAACTCTCAATGTTGGTCATTATCTCACCAATGGCAGTTGTTTTTTTGTCTTCTGAAACACCCTGGTCAGGTGTCTCATAAATGTGGTGTTTTTGTTATCCATGCCCCTAGGTACTTCACAGCAGGAGAAGAATGTACTGCTATACCTGCTAAGAATGAGCCACGATTACTTGAGTCTTCTCAGGCAAAACGTGCAACCTGATATCTCACAGGAGCAAGACAAGCCTATTTATCACCTTGTTCCCAGTCTCTAACTCCACTAACTCTGACTTGGCCAAAGCTAAGTCAGCAAACCCAGTCAGGACTGTCTCTTCAGAAAGCATGATGAGAAGAATTTGTCATAAGTGATGTTCTATAATGTAGGGTCTAACATAAGTCCTGTGAAACACTGCAACTCATCCTGATTTGCACCTCTTCCTTGGCCTTTCAAAGGTAACAATGAGTTGCTACATATTGAAAAAATAATTTTTGTCAGGTTCAAAAAACACAAGCCAATTTTTTATATTATATTTATTAATTATTAGTATAATTAAAATATAGAAAGAAACATAAACGTACATAACAATTACTTGTTTTAATTATAACTTACAATAGCTGCAACAGCTGCTTCAGCTTCTGATGCAGGTGCTTCACCTCCCCCATGAGCAATCTCAGACGTTTGCATCTGCATTGTCATAGTTAATGGTGTTTCAGGTGTTTCTGCAAGTTCATCTGAAGTAAAAATACATATAGAAGTAAAATATCACTGTAAATCACTTTGTTAATCATCATGGTAGAGTATGACTTTATAATCTAAAAACTGGAAAACTTAAAGAAATATTATCAGATATACATACCTGTCAAAATAACTGAAGAATTAGTTTCAATTTTAGATTTACTAGCCAATGCAGCAACAACAGTATCACGAGCACATAAAACTCTTAAACCATTCAGTATATGTTGTAATGCGTTTTGTTTTGCAACATTAGAATCAAAGGAAAGAATTACATGTGCTAATGAATCCCTAGCAACAGTAGCTCCTAACACACTTGGTTCTTTAGTCTGTGTTGATTCACCTAATCCTAAAAATAAAAAATTTATCAGTTAGATTTATAAATTTTTAACTAAATCAACAGATTTTTCATTAGATCAATCTAATAACCGATCAGTAAACCAACTAACTGAAATCACATATGACTTTGAATGAACATGTGAGTTGCCAAATCACAATTTTTAGCTGACCATTTTTATAATTTTAATCTTTTTTATATACCTACATATTCAAGATACAAAAAGCTTATAAAAAAAAACAAACATATATTCTATTACTTTTTCTTCATTAAACCAATCATATCATGTTTATTCTACTGTTTTAAACGATCAAACAACATATTTTCTAAACTTAATAGCCACCAAGGCTTTCATTTGAATAACATTCCGATGTAATGAGTATAACTTAAGTATAACATTCCCATTAAAACAAAACAGATCCATTAGTAGTTTTTAAATTATGTTGTAAATGTTTTTCTAGATTAAAAAATATTGTTTCTAGTTATTTAGTATCTGTAACTATTATTGCAATAGTTCAGTCATTTTTTCCTGCCATGCCGGAGGGCTACCGCAAGACTGGTGGGGGAAAACTTGATGGAGGGTCTTGGGAAGGCAATGCTTCAGTAGCCAGAGGCCTGCTGCCCATAGCACAGTGCGGATCGATCTTAGTGATGGATCATTAATTCATGATGCCGTGATTCACTGACCAGCAATACCAATGATAAAGTTTTGTGTAAAGCTCGGCAAATCAGGCTCCAACACTGTTGCCATGCTTAAGCAAGACTAAGGTGATGATTTTAAGCCTCAAAACATGATTTACTGGTGGCACAAGATGTTCCAGAAGGGAAGAGAGGACATTGAAGACGAATAACACCCTAGACGCCTGGCCACAATTCTTGTTGATGAAAATGTGCAAAAAATTTGAGAACTTTTGAACTCGGACCAATGTTTAAGTGTGTGGCTGATAGCTGATGAGTGTAACATGCCGAAAACTACTGTGCATCAAATTCTTACAGAAGATTTGGACATGCGGAAGGTGTGCCCAAAAATGGTTTGGGACGTTATGAAAGTGATCCAAATTATTTGGATAATGTGATTATGGGAGATGAACCTAGGTTTTCGAATACTACCCTGAATCCAAAAGACAAACTTCAAATTGACACATGAAGGAGTTCCCGAAGCTGAAAAAAGCAAGGATGTACAAATCACAAGTGAAGGCGATGTTTATTGTCTTTTTTGGCTCCAAAGGCATTGTCCACTCAGAGTTTGTGCCTCATGGACAAACCACCAATAGAAAATTTTATTTTAAAGTCCTTGAAAGGCTGTGAAAATGGGTGGTTTTTGTCAGAAAATATATTAGCGGCAGAAGGCAACTGCACCAAAGTAACACGCCATCTCATACCGCCTCCATTGTGACCAAGTTCCTTGCTGATCATGTTATGGCAATGCTGCCCCAGCCAATCTACAGTCCCAATTTGGCACCAGGGGACGACTTTTTTCTGTTTTTATAACTCAAGAGAAGCTTAAAAGGCAACCATTTTGGGATAATAGAAGTGGTGAAAGATGCCGTGATGAGATGTCTAAAGGAGGTTTGCATTGAGCAGTTCCAGGAAGTTTACAAGAGCTGGCGAGACACTGGCAAAGGTGTATCAATAACCAAGGATCATACTTTGAAGAATTTAGGTACTTGTACATTTTTCTTTAATAAATTTTTTTTACCACATTTATTCAACTATTTTCTGGACACAACTTATATAAAATAACTTTATCTGTCTATCTGTCACCAATGTAAGTAGTGTAATAAAAATTATACCTTTCTTAGACTCAATAGAAAAAGGATAAATATAACCTATCATTCTAACATACCAATGGTCATTTTTTGTCTACTGATCCTCTGGTGATTACTTCTTACCCTAAATTTTTATTTATATGCTATGGTATTATTATGTAATTAAACACGTTACACAATGAAAGAAAATTTGACAGTATAGGTTAAGGCAATTAGAGGAAAATATAATTTCGATTTGAAGTATTATATGCTTAAAATAGATTAAAGATATATATATATATAAAATTAGGAAATTAATTATTTTAGGATTCATATTATTGGATTTTTATTTTTGATTAGATTATAAATTTTCATTTCACAACTCTTTTTTAGGTTATATTTATGTTTTTCTATATTAATTTCAATTAAATTTCTTATATAATTAAAAATGAATGGTTCTAAGCTTTTTTGTAATTTTAAATGTGTAATATATACTTCAATATTTATATAATTTTTCGTATAGTATCCTTGTTTAATCTCTTTTTTTATTCGGAAATGTTCGGCAAATTCAGTATAATAAGTCTGATGCTAACCAAGGAAAAACAAGTTTTTATTTCTATAAATTGCATGTTAAAATTTACAATATAATACATTAAATAAATTCTAATAAATTTATAAAAGAGTAATTTCCAGTGCAATAAAGCCATGATAAGAACAAAAGAATTTGTTGAAGCTTTTTAGATAATTCAATGGATAACTGTGTTAATTGATTTTCTTTTAATCACAGCCAATTACCCTAAAATCTTACAAAAAACTCATGAAAAATAAACTTAGATTTTATCATAGAGAAAACAACGTTTTTATATCTAGATTTTGAATCACACTGTATCTATTGAAAAATCAACTCAGATTTAATTAGAATTAACACATAAACATTCAAGAAAAAAGAGACAATTATCAGAATTACTTTCTCTGAAAGTAATGGTGTTAATTATAAACTCATTATGAAGCTATCTAGAGATAGATGGGATAACATAAGAGGGTAAAATACATTTTAGTGGGCTTGTCATGTTGATAAACAATATTATATTTAGCTTACGAAAGAAAACAAGTATTCCATTTCTTTCATTCTCAAAGCGTGAAAAACATGGGATGTTTATTTTCATAAGCATGCCCACGTCATTAATATCAGATTTGTATCTCATGTCAGATACATAAATAATGTATGTGTCAGGTGTAAATTAACCATTATCAGTTGTAGCACTAATAGAAAAGATACACACAAAAAATTGATAAAGGTCAGGTCATAGAAAGGAAAAAATAAACACAATAATTACATTACCTAGAGTGGTAGCACCAAGAGGGTCTTTTGCTTGACTAAATAAAACTGGATCTTGCATGAGTGGTAAGGGTTGATCAGGTGTATACCATGCAACTGAATGTGATGAACCACAGGCAACCCTATTCACTTGTATTTCACTAAAACCATGAACTGGTCCAGGTCTACGATTTACAAGTGTGGTACCGTTTCCTTGTTGTCCATGGTCATTATCACCCCAACCATAAACCTATAAAACATAAAAATCAATTAAAGTAAAACCAATTTTTCAGTAATTTATAACAAAAAAAAAAAAATTAATACAATTTTTGAAATCAAGAGTACTACCCAATTTTTAATATCAGTCCTACAGCTGAATTAAGGTTGCTCAAATATTAAACCTGATAAATATATCTAAACTATACATAGTACATACAGTATATTACAAATATGTTATTAATTTCAGGATATGTTCTCGATGTAAAAGAAGGAAAAAAATTTATACATACACTTGTATGGAACAAAACTGTTTAAAGTTAGACTACAGAGAATTTTCATCCTGGTTTTTTTCTAATGATATAAAATGAGATGTGAAATTCTTGGGATACAAATTATAAGATAAAATGGTGATATTATATTTGTTTAGAATGGGAAAAGATTTGGTGGCCAGATTTTCATCTCCGAGGAAATTGCAGTAAAGCCCCAAAAACATGTTTTTAGATTTTTTTTTTTTGCCAATAAGCAAAAAAAATGAATAAAGCAGTTATAGAGAATCTTAAAAAAAACTGTTTGAGTAAATTTAACTAAAAGGAAATAAAAATTTAAGGAATCAGACTTATTTAAAAGAGATCAGACAAAAATTAAGAAATATTTTCAATATTGCAAGAATAAGTGTTACATAAATAATCTACTCTGAATAAAAACAAACAAAAAATTAAACAACACACCAGTTTTATAGCACAGTTTTTTCAATTAATTAAATTACTTCAAAACAGTTTATTTCATTAGATGGTAATATAAATAAGTGATCAATAATTAGGTTTTGTGTATTGTATTAGAATAATTTTGTAAGCTTACATAAGTAAATAAAATATAATGTATATATACATGTATATAAACACATAGGATAATTCAGGAGGAAAGAGAAACAATTTTGAAACCAGTAAAGCTTGAAATAAGGGAAAAAGCTTATAGAAATAGAAAACAGAAAGTGTGTCTGAAAATACATTGTTATCGAGTTATGGATAACAAAAACTTTCATCCAGATTTCATTTCCCCGGTTAAATGAGGTCATGCTCAAATTTTTATCGCACTATATAAGGGTTAAAGTTGATAGTTTCTTATGCTTTTTGACTTGGAAAACTAAATAAAACAGGTCCCAGAACAGTAACGCTCATAATTTTCACGATATCGAACATAAATTAGAAAAATTTGTTAATGAAAAACTTTTTTTAGGGCTGAAGTACAATAACACATGACTAACTAATAAATGTGTCGATTTAAAAAAAAAAAAATTATAAAAAATTTAATTCTCTGAAAATTGATATAATAAAGTCAATGAAAAAAAAAAAAATCAACTTTAATAAAAATGAAACTTAATAGAAAAATGTTATAAATCTTTAAAAATTAAAATCAGCTGTTTTTAATACAATAAATTTACACCCTCCATATTCATCTGATCTGGCTCCCAGTGACTATCACTTGTTTCCTAATGTAAAAAAAAATGGCTTGGAGTTAAGAGATTTTCAACCAATAATGAAGTTATTGCCACTGCAGATGGTTATTTTAAGAAGTTGAACATATCAACATACCAAACTGGTGTAAGCATTCTTGTGGAATGCTGAGCTAAGTGCGACTTAGTCACTAATGTTGACTTTGTTGAAAAATAAATCAAAAATGGATTCAGAAAAATGTTGCTTTCTTATCCAGACCTAGATCATTTCATCCTATCCTTGTATATATAATGGTTTGTTTTATTTTTTCTTCTAAAAGCTAAATTATATCGAGTTTTTAACATTTTTGAGCTATTTTCTCTAAGTATTTATTTATGTTAATATGATATATTAATGGTTTTGTTAATCTATAATTTATTTGTTTTTTAATCTGTATTTACTTGTTTAGGTATATGTCAATGAACCCACTGGATAGGTCCATTAGTTAAAGTCTTTTTTTTTCTGTTTAGCCTCTGGAACTACCATAAGGTATTACTTCAGAGGATGATATGTATGAATGTGAATGTATGAATGTGTATGAAAGGATTCTTGTACAATCTCAGGTCAACCACTCCTGAGAAGTGTGGTTAATTGAAACCCAACCACCCAAGAACACCAGTACCCACAATCTAGTTATTCAAATTCATATAAAAGTAACTGCCTTTACTAGGATTTGAACCTTAGAACTCTCGACTTCGAAATCAGCTGATTTGCAATGTCACATTAACCAGCCCAATGGGCTCTATTGGTTACAACTCGTCATCATAAATTAGATCATTTCAAGTCAATACCTTACAGTGGTTCTGGAGGTTAAACAAAAAAGTGATAGAAGTATATGTCAATGAGATGAATTTATATTCATCTATATGAGCTTGTGTATTATGCCGTCCTGAGTTCTTTTATGTGAACTTCAAGTGATATGAGCGTGTAATATTTTAAGTTTAAACAAAAGCATGTCAAATAACCAGAATAGATTAAGGCAGGTTATAAAAAAAATAAGACAAAATAAAAAAAATAATTGTATCAATGTAACTCACCATTCCAGTATCAGTGACAGCAAGGCAATGTAATGCACCAACAGCAACATTGATAACTTTTTCACCACGAAACCCTTCGACCAACGTAGGTTTCCTAACATGTTGATCAGTCCCATGACCCAGCCTATAATAATCTCCTTTACCCCATGTCCATACCTAAAGTAAAAAAAATAAAAACAATATTATAGAATGTAAAGATACATGATCGGCATGTAATGGCAATAACGTATTATTATATGATTGGCATATAATAATACATTAAATCAGAAATCAGTAGGTATGCTATTTATTTGGAAAAAGGAACTGCCCAAGCATTTGCAAGGATGGCTAAAGGGAAACTATAGTAAAACTTTGATAATACAGTATCACAAAATACAAAATTAATTTTTAAATAAAAAATAGATATAATTAAAGCCTATATTAATTATTCAAAATAAAAACACATGAAAAATTATTAATATTAATATGTATTTTAAATGGTTCGGTAATTTATTAATGATTGCAACAGAAGCATAATAAGGCCCTTTCTATTGAACTAGGCAGTAAACATAGTAATGTTATCAGTACCTGGACACACTATTACTATAGTATAAAATTATAAATTAACTTCAAAAATAAACAGGTGTAAAATACCTAATGCCACATGATAAATGTGAACAAAAGAATATTAAAAATCTGACATAAGATAACAAATTTGCCATCTGGAACACACCAGATGGAATAAATAAAGAAACACATTGCAGTAGTAAACAAATATATGTATATAGATGCAAGACCTTAAGAAATCAGATGTCATTTGATAACATAGTCATGCCGCATAAGAGACACACTCCACAATCGGTTGGCAGTAGCAGCGAATACAAGCAGGTGAATAGGTCCAAGTCATGAGATGCCAGTGACTGAATCTAGTGTGCCCTCTTCACAGATGGCAAATAATAACTTCTCATCAGTTACTCCTGGATGAAGAGCTCCATAGCGATAGTGTCCTTAACTAGACTAGTTACATTACATTCACTTTGCCAGTCATCACAAAACACCTCTTCAGAAAACAGACAAGATCTTCAAAAACAACATGATTAGTAAAAGGAGGCTGCAAATAAACCTCTTTTGTAGCATAATCAGCCCGTTCATTATCTGAAATTCCAATATTGCTGGGGATCCAGCAGAAGCTCACGCTTGTTTTATGCTGAGTCATAAAAAATAACAGACAACAGGGTGTCACTAATCACCTATATGGCACTCATGGAATCTGGATGGACAAGTATGTGTTGATATCATGGACTAATTATATTTAAGGTCTACATACAGCTCCATGACGAAAACACTAACAGTTCTAGGAAAACCAACATGTATGTTCTGTAGCCAACCACAAAAGTACAACTGAAAGAATTATTGTGTTTAGAACTCTCTGTATAAACTATAGCAACAGGATTCATGCTATTTAAAATATTATTAAACTCTTCTTGCCGAATAACTGGATTCATGAACTTTTTATGATATTGGCAAAGATTAAGAAAATCATTTACAACAGAAGGCCACCAAGGGGGTAAAACATTGAGTAACAAGAATAACTGGAGGTTGTATATTAAGAGATAAGAACAGATGCTGAGCTCTGACACACCCAGAGGAGCAGATCTGGCTGTTCCTGCTATCCATTAAGATGTGGATTAGTAAAAATCACATCCAACATGCGAACATGGAACATGCTCCAGCATGTTTCATGTTTGAAAGCATGCGAGCTCCACATTTCATGTGGTAACTTGCATGCTGGAGCATAGAATGACCAACTGCAGCGAGCATTCTAAAAGCAGTGATCCGAGCAGATGAATAAGCCACAAAGCCATAATATAAGCGCGAATGGCCTAGAGTTTGCTAGAAGTGCAACATGCATATTTAACATCAGCTCCCAGACTATTACATAGCACTCTAAGCATTTTTAACACTTTATCTTCAGCTCATTTAAATGTGTTACCAATGTTAGTCATGGTCAAATCACAATTCTAAAAATCTAACTTGCGTTCACGGTTCAACTGGATCACCATGTAAAACAGTTCAGGGTGTGTTCTCTCAACTGGGAAAAGAAAATGAATTTCATTTTCTCTGAGGAAAACATGAATCCAGCTGTTTTACACCATGATTCTAAGTATATGTCTTTGTGTCTTGTCACCAGTAGCTAAGGTTCTGTATACAACATAAATTAAAAGATCATCAACAAATAACGAACACATAACAGATTTCACATGCAGTTTTGTTATAGTATTTATGGCTATTGCAAACAATGTAACACTTAAGACCCTTCACTGTGATATTCTTTTTTCCATTATGAAACTCAACCTGAATACGAAAAGACAGACTGTTGAGGAAATCCCTGATAAATGTAAGGAGATTCCCTTTTATATTCCATTCATGCAGTGTATTTAGGATTCCTTTCCTCCAAGCCATGTCATATGTTTGTTGCATATCAAAACTTGCAACCAGGTGTTGGTGAAATAGGAAGATGCCATCTATTTGAATAACAGATTCCAGGGCAATTACATCACTGACAGACCATCTACTTTGATGGAAACCTCATTGTTTGAGAGCAATTAGGACGTTTCTCTCAAAGTACCACATTAGACAACAGTTTACCATTTGCTCCATCTACTTGCATAGGTACTGGTCAAGGAGATAGGATGTATTCCTTGATATGTATTACTGGAATTATTCAAAGCATACCTTAGCTTATCAAAAGAAAAAGGAATGTTTATTCATTTTTTGAGTCTCCAATAACAAATAGGATACTTTCTATCTGTAACTTATAACTCCTAAACTCAGGAAGAAATGAGGCTGTAAGAGAAACTGACAAATGTATTTCCAAACGTGTCTGCCTCACCAATTGGCAAGGTGTTAAGGACGCCACTATTTTACAGTCCAATTGAAAACGGAGACTGTCCTGATCTACACAGACAGAAATTTTTCTCCCAACAACTGATGATGTAGTTATCCAAGAAATGGTATAAACATAATTCTGCCAAAATTTTCGTTTAGAAAACTGAAACGCTCAACAGCATTCAGCTCTCGCATTCCAGAAAGTGTAAATCAATTCTGTCTTATTAGGATATTGTGTGATGATTTTTTCAGATGAACCACCAAACACCATATGATTTAACTGAGGACTAGTAATTTTGAGTACCAGGATATTACAGTACCACTGCATTGTCCACGCATGCAGAGGATAGAGCTAAATAAAACTGGGTTCATCCACGTGTCCAGGGTGGCTCAATATATATAGCCATCCACCAATCAGCATGATAGTTTCCACCTTGGGTTACAGCTGCGTTTTGTAATGTGTTAAACACCACCCACATATGTATTATACATAGTATAACACTTAAAAGTATACACAGTATAAAAGTATGTTATACACATATGTTACATATGTGTTATACACCACCCACCACTTTTTGTAATGTGTTAAGTATAAGAAAAAAAAGAGTAACATGTGCTGCTGTGTAGGATTGTGTATGTTGTGTTGTAATTTGTGTAGTGTTTGTGGTGTGCTGTATATGTTTGATGTAAAAGGTGTGTAGCTTGAAGAAACCTGAGGAGGCTAGAACCGTGAGGACACCAACCTTTAAAGTCATAAAGAGTAAGACTTCTTACTCTTATAAGCATAATATTTCAGAACAATAATTACTCTCAGCACAATATTTCAATATTTCTTACTTTCAGCACAATATTTCAGTTCAACTAGCGTTACAATTAGCTGTATTATGTCTACCTAAGAAGTAGAACACAAAGGTTTTATTTATATTTAAAGTTAGACAGTTAAAATCTATTCAGTAATTTTTTAAAACTGATAACATAGAATTTTTAAGTCCTTTTAAATAATTATTTTTTAGATTATGTTCAGCACTGGCATTTGTGGAGTAATAATGAATGGTTCAAAATTTTGATTAATAAGTATTAAGAAAAACAAATGACTAAGAACATTTTCTTTCCCACTCTGTGTTCTACATTCTAAAATGAGGACCTACATTTTACATGAATATTCTTACCAAAATTTGAAATTTTAACTCTTAATACTAACCTAAACTAATACTGACCTGGCCACTCTTGGTTAGAGCAAGTGAGAACTGAGCACCACATTCAATGTGACAAACACCAAGACCATTTAAACGTTCAACATTCTGAGGTAAATCACAACCCTCACTTCCACCTCTGCCTAATTTACCAAAGTCACCATCACCCCAAGAAAACACCATTCCTTCATTAGATAAGGCTAATGTTTGGGCATCTCGACTTCCACATGCTACTTTAATTATATGATGGCCAAGCAGAGCTTTCACCTGTAATAAAGATAAACAATAAAAAATCTAAGCATAATAAAGATATTTAATTAAAACACCTATTTGCCATGTAAATGGTATGCATCATTAACTAATGATACTGTTTCTTGCCTAATCAGACTGAAACTGATCAAGACAACCTTCCAAATAATAATTTGGACAACAGCCTTTTGCAAGGGATTGTATAAAAATAAGAAAATGTTTAATTTCAAATTTTAAAAAAATTTCAGATAAGTTGATTTAACCTTTACTGATCAACAGATAATTATAGTGTAAAAAACCAATTAGTGTCAGTGCCATCAAACTAGATTACCACTGATACTGGTTATTTGGAAGGAGATTATGTAAAACAAATAACACCACTAATAATCATTCTATTATTTCAGTTATATTATCATCTATCATTTCATGCTAAATATTTCAGTTGTATCTTTATATTGAATAATTATAATATTTATCAAATATTACGTGCTACATATTTCAGGTGATATGAACTAACGTAATCATAACAGTGTAAAATTAAATTATAAGTCAAAGTTGTTTTGTGCTTGCTGAATATTTTTTGAGAAATTTTGTATCAAAAAAAGAAAGATATTTCCAGAAACTGTATAACGGTGTTAAGAACCTTATTAAAAAAAAAGTATGGCTTTCAGTTTAGGGTTGACATCAGTAATTCAGATTAAACTCAATTAAATATTGATAGCATTGTTTTATTCGACTGATACCATTAATTAGGAATATATCTAATGTGATGATAAAATCATTGTAAAAATTTTTCTGGAAATAATATTGTGTTTATGAGGAAAGATGTTATGAGAAAGAGAAGACTTGAAGTAAGGGCAAAGAAAACATGAATGCCACATCACAATAATGCTCTGTAAATAGATTGTACATAGAAATTTTTGGCAAAGTGTAACACAACTCTTGCATCTCAAATCAGATAGATAATGAAAACCTGTTTGTCCATCTATTTGATTTCAAAACCTGCAGACTTCTTTCTGTTTTCAAAGATAAAATCCACCTCAAAGGACAACTATTAAAAAATAGAGCTTTGCTGGACCTACAGGCTATTTCACAAAACACATACTACAGTGTATTCTAACAGCAGGAAAATGGAGAGAGAGAGAGAGGAGTTTTGACAGTGACAGACACTACTTCAAAGGGGCTATACCTAATAAAGTTATATAACAAGTAAATAAAATAATTTATAAAAATGTTTGATTACTTTTGGACAAACTTTATCTTCAACCTCCTGTTTGATGAACAGTTTATTTTAAAAAAATATTTTACTGATAAGTATTGAATATTATTTATTATGATAATAATAATTATCTCAAAACACACAAAAATTATTGGCAACAATCAATTGTTACCTAAATTAATAAATTAACCTAAGAGTTAAAATTTTTAGGATAATCTTATCTAAATGATAAGATTTTTTTTTTTTGTATTAAAACATACTTTTAGAGGTATCATTGTAATCAGTTCTTAAAAAAAATAAACATTTTCCAATTATTTTAATCAGAATAATAAAAGTCTAAAATCAGAAATTAAAAACAGATGAAATCTTTTTAATTCTACTTTTGCTGAGCCACCTCTTTTTAAATAATATACTTTTAATTTATTATTTTTGACTCGTCAATTTTTTTAAATTTAATATTTTTATAAAAGAACTCATGGTGCAGATACAATATCAAAAAATGTGTTCAATTAATCCACAATGTATTAACTTCCACTAGGATTATCAAAACTGATTTGAATGTAATTTTCTGCCTTTCCTAGCATTAACAATCAAACAAGTTGAGGTGTTTTGGAATACACTCTCAAAACTAGTGACAGTGTGCTAAAAGTAGTTTTGGGAATGGAGATACTCCAAAACGTATCAACTGTGAATGTTGACGTGTTCCTCAACACATCAACTAAAAATAGAGTGACAATGTTAAAAAAGGCAGAAAATAACATTCAAATCAAGTATTTGATTAACATTAAGATAAGAATGCTTAGAGAACATATTTAACTACTAAACATAGCCTACTTTCACTTACATATAACAGACTACTTGACAAGATAAGAACATCTTCAACTTTTCATCCATAAGCTTCAGAGTTTAAAATATTAGGAATTTTTCAAAACCTCTAAACATTTTATACTATATTTACTTGCATAAGTTTAAACTCACCTGATGAATTTATTACTAAAAAAAGGATCCCGAGGAGTAAGAGTAAGCAGCACAATCTATCTCACAATGTTGGTAATTATCACACTCAAAGAATAACGACTTCCTTGTAAGAGAAGTACATATGGAAAAATGAAGCAAATAAAATGAGTATAAAATTAGTTCTTTTTTAAATAAAACCTTTCGTCACTTAATTTTTGTATAATATTAAAAGAAATATCTATTTAAGTGTGTTGATAAATTTTAATATTCTGTTTTAGTACAAGAGTTAATTAAGTGAAAAATATCTACACACCAGTTTTGGTTTAAGTTGAGTAAGCATATCACCATGACCTAGTCTACCGTATTCACCAAGGCCCCATGTATATAGTTCTCCACTAGATGTGATAGCAGCACTATGGCTACTTCCACAAGCAATTTCTCGTATTCTTTTTGATTTTAATGCTTCAATCAACCGTGGCTTTTCTAAAGTTTGTCTACTTCCATGCCCTAATTTTCCTTCATCTCCTTCACCCCATGAAAATACCTGAAATTGCCATAATAAAAATTAAAATCGATAATAATAGTAATAATATGAAACATTCCATAAATGAGCAGCAACGATCAGAACGTAGATCACTTCACTGAGTGTTTAGCATATCTAAACACTAATTTCAACATCTTATTTTCTTTTTACATAACAAAAAAAAAATTCATTATTTGAAAAACTTATCCTTTAATGTGTATCACAGTGAATTGTATACATTCCTAGCTTATTCCCATTATGTTTTTATGTACCTTTTAACATTTTATGACTTGCCATCATATACTGCAATTTGTCTAATTAAAAGTAATATCAAATATTTTAAATATATAATATTTTAGAATTATTAAATATTTTCAATTTTTTACTTTTCAATTTTGTAGAATTCAATACAAACTGATTTTTTTTTTTAAATATCCAGTTTTCTGGGAGTATGTACTCTGAACGTAGCATTTTACTAGTACTTATTCCTCAATTTTATAATACTGTTAAGGTATTCTTTTACATTGTTTGGCTTAGTTTCCTAATTATATTTGACTTTAATATATAGTGTTTTTAAACATGCTGTTTTTTTATTTTTTTTATTTAATATAACTGTTTTTCATAATTTAATTTATATTTTATAAATCTGATTCATTTCTGATTAACTATGTGTGTTTGTAAGATACTATATTGCTTAGCATTGGAATTATATTTGCAATAAGAATATATTTTATTTATATATTGTAGCTTTACTACAGAGTTTTCTTCTTACATATTTTTATTTGATTGTTTAAGCTTAGCAATTACCATATAGTTAGATGATTTGGCAATATTTATTTCAAGCAACTTAGCACTTACAAAAATAGCACATTTAGTCTATGCTCAGCTTTTATCTGAAAATAATAATTCTGATCTATACAAAATAATGATGTGGAATTAGATTGTGGCATTTTAAACTTCAACAAGCATATAGAGCAGAAAACTGGACAGTTTTCAGCTGCTGGTCAATTTGTTGATACAAAAATTCATATGATTTCAACCCTTCACACATAAAAACACAAAATGTAAATAAGATTAGTTAAAAAAGAAAATAATTTTAAGGAAGATAAGGACTAAATGACCAATTTTATGTAAAATAAGTCATATGGATCAGGTACAGTAACTTGTGAGGGAACTAATACAGTAAAAGTTTATTAATAAATGTAAATTACGTTACATACCTTCCCATCTAGAGTAAGAGCCATCGCATGTTTACCACCAGAATGAACAGCAACTTTTTTGACAACATACTGGCTCAATGATGTCAACTGTCGTGGCACAGAAACGTTATTACTATGTCCAAGCCCAAGGCGACCATTTGTGCTATCACCACAAGCAAACAACTAAGAACAAACACATAGGCATTCAATAACTATTACTCTTTATATATAAAGGTAACAAAAATTAATTTAAAAAATTATATTATGTATTATATATATAATAACTTGACATACTTATATATTATAAGTTTACCTTGCCATCATGTGAAACAATAAACAATGATTTAGATCCACCAGCAATATAAACCGGTTTAAGGGAAGAAAGTACTTCAGAGTATACTGGATATTTAACTTTTGAACCCTTCAGTCCACCAAGTTGATCTTTATCATTCAAGCCCCAAACATATACCACTGAACTTCTAGAAGAATTTGTACTACTAGTTGTACCATCAGATCGAGTTACATAGCTTTGTGACTCCTAAACAAAGCAAGATAAACACAATCAAAAAAATAAACAAATTACTTTTCATACTAATATTATTTCATAAAATGACTAATTTTTTTATAACAATCTTGTTGATTAATTCATAAACTTACTTCTACATAAATGAGACATATTAATCAGATCTGGGATTATGACTCAAAATGTTTGTTTAGATATTTTAAAATTTAAATTATTATATATAGTTAATAATATGCTTTTAGAGGAAATCTAATCTTTTTTCAATAGGGTTGAGACTAAAGCATACAGAAAAATCAGTCATCAATCGACTCAATGATTAGGAATTCAGTATTTTAGACTGGCAATCACTAAGTTGGGGATATTAATCCCATAGAGAATTTGTGGTTTTATTAAATAAGCTACTGCTTATATAGACCCACCAATATTGAATAATATTCTTTGTAAGAAAATCAGCAAGCAATTAATAATTTTCTCCCTAAATAGCAATCTATTGAGGACAAAGTCTTCTGTAGCAAGAAATGTGTAACTTTTTTAACTGGCTTTATAATTTTCCTAAAGAGGTTTATTACGTAGTGTACCAAGAATCCAGGAAAACTCCAATTACTATGATTAAAGATCACATATCTAACAACTACATTACTCAGTCTTAAGGAGTAGGAGCCTCTCCTAAAACAGCAAATAAGAGCTTCCACACAGTCTTAAGGAGGTATTACCATCACACACTAAGCTTCAATAGAAAAAAATAGTGTCCTGAAAGCAACAAAGTTCAATATGGTGCCAGAACAGTGGTTGACAGTTCTCATAGTATCTACCCAAAGAAGAAATTACAGATAAGGAGAGGGTATGAGAAGGAGATGGTTAACTCATACAGAAACTGAATCTGACTGTCTTGTACAGTGTGTCTAATCAGCAATTATCTGGCACTTACTGACGAAAAAATTTTAACTACCTAATATACATATTTATATTTAATACTAGGTAACAAAAATAAAGTATTATAAAACCACACAATCATTAACCATTATTTAATATTCTTAACTATTGAAATTTTATTTTTTCAATTAAAGTTCCTTTATCTTTTCTGTATGAAATGTTGGATTACTTTTGTAGGAAAGAACCATTTCTATTAAAATGGACAGAATCATCCTGGAAAGAATACATCAACTTCACATAATTGTGGAATACAATGCAAGTATTCTACTTGTTTGTAGAGCTGCTTTATTATACAAAAATGTGAAGTAAGTTAATTCTTCTCTAGTAATCAAGTGTACTTTTCTAAAAATTATCATCATAAGAGGTAATTCTTGTTTCCAAGAAGAAAATTTCCATACATGAAAATTTACAAGGGAATATCAGTATATGAATGTTAACTGTACATAAAAACATTTTTCTTAATAGCTAAAATGAGATATTGGAATATCTCAAGTTTAGGGGGATACTGATATTCCCTAGGGTATCTTAGAATCTCTTAGGTTGTGTCTATGGTACTATTCTGTAGTCTTTACAAACTAATAATTTTGTGATAAGATTGATAAAATATTATAAAAGCAAGTGAAAAATTACTAAAAGAATATGAAGATAAGTCATTAACAACCAAAGCTAAAGCAATTAAGTTGTTCTCCTAGATTACTAAATTTACTTAACAACAGAAGCAGTTACCCTACAGACAGAAAGAAAATCAAAAC
>JAAAKQ030200909.1:0-11844 GCA_010016005.3 Zanna intricata
TTGTAGCGTGTGTGAAAAATGCCATGTCTGACCGGGATTCGAACCCGGGACCTCCGGATGAAAAACCGAGACGCTACTACTCGGCTACGGAGGCCGGCAACTCATTTTACTGACGGTTACTATTTGAATATTTGAAGTTATTCAAAGTTCACAACTAACCATTCAGAATTTGAGGATACTGCGATTCTGATAAAAAAATGGATTAAGACATAATCAGCTCCACCGTTCTGCTTCATCAATAGGCTCGAATGCTATTAGTATTCTACTGTGCTTCTTGTTATGAGGTTACAGAAAATATGATTTGTGAATACTCTGACATAATGAGTTGCCGAATTATTGCAGGAGATGAATGGAATGAAAAAAATGTACTTTGAGTATCACGACTCATAAGCTACTCGTGGAAAGGGTGTGGAAGGGTAGTGCGAAGATGCGACCCAACCTTTTTTCTGCACTATAACCAACTTATTGACCATCAAATTCAATAAAATTTCTTGACTTGCTGGACTTTTATGACAACTAGGAAATTTTCATCTTTTAAACTGATGTGGAGAATAACTATGATTTCACGTCCAACCCTGTTCTTCAAACTGTTGGTTCAGTGATTATAAGAAAGAAGAATTTCAGAACCTCTATAATAATAGAACCGACTGAGAGTCCTATCGAAGCTGGGTACATGAGATACCTATTCTAGTTTAATCTTCTGAGTTTAATCTCAGTCTTATAGGAGGCGAATGATGCTGGACATGTGGAGGATACATCTGGGGCGAGAAGGCAGAGATTACCTCAGGGAGGTGATGGATCCTATTAACACTAAAAGAAATAGGAGATGGCATGCTACAGGAGACCTGAGGATAGCTCTGTGTAGGACTTTTTATCTCCTGCTAAAGTTAATAAAAAATGATTCAGAGATTACGTTGAAAATCTTCACTTAGCAGAGATTGATTATTTCTTGTGGAAGGTCATAAAGAAGTTTAAACAATCTCTTCAATCATTTTCCACTTTTAAAAACATCGAATGGCTTGTAGTGACAGCCAAAAGCCCGAATTCTTTGCTGCGCACCTGATCAAGATCTTCCAACTACATGAACTGCAGGGAGCAGATACAGGGAGAAGTTACTAAAGTTGTACTTAGGCCAGCTTCTTAGTGTCTCATTAAAAGACCCTTCTCTTCTGTAGAGATGTTACAAGAATTCAGGAGAATAGAAAATTTAAAAAAGGCTTCCGGATTTGATTAAATTAGTCACAAGATGTTATTTATGCAGCTATCTAAAGCCTTACTATACATAAGACATCTTTTTAATGCAATCCTTCGGACAACGTATTTACTGTCAATGGAAGTATTGCAAATAACAACGGACTTAAAACTGAGTAAATTCGTATAGAATGTATCTTCTTGCAGATCTCGAAGCTTATAGTAATTATGTCAAAAATATTTCAGTGGCTCTTCCTTTGAAAAATGTGGCCTATTTATAGAAAGCGAAGGTGTTATATCTGACCGTCAGTCTGGCTTCACAATTGTTTATTTATCTAGCTAATAAAGTTACACAATTATTAGGTTATTATCAGATATTTGGAAAGGATGGTGTCTTGTTAAGCAGCATTTTTGGATGTGCAGCTGAACTTTGACCTTTCAGAGTTTTTGCAGCTGAACGATTATTTTGTTGCCTGGTCTTTACAAGTTGAAGTCAAGCTTACCCAACCATTCTATTTAATCGTAGTAGCCACCTGGATGATCGCTTTTCGCAAATTAGATATAATCACTAATAGCGGTTCCGATCACCCCTGGTAGTGTGAAATCGGTAAGGTGGTTAGATTTATTCGGTATTCCAGGCATACATACGCACATTATTAACATCTAGCGTGACCTGTGTGAGCTCGACACAACCCCAATTTTCCAAGCCATTTGGAGTGTACGAAAATGTATTCCCCCCCCTCATCGGTAACAAAAAAAAAGATATAATAACTCTCTAATTTGTTCGACACTAATTGTGGAGTTTCCAAGATTCAGTTTTGGGGCCGATTTTATACCTGCCTTCCATTGCAGACTTTCCTTGTATAGAAATGTTACAGTCACATCAATTGCGGTTGATACTGTAATTTTGGCTTGATCCGAAGTTGTTGAAGTTGATCCGAATCTAGCCTCGGGTAAACTGCAATCAGTGTGTGACTACTTAAATTAGTATAAGGGCTAATCTAGGAAAGTCCAATCAAGTGACGTTTGCGAGATGGAGAGGAGACTGCCCACAGTTCACCTGGATATCGATATTCCAGATACCAAAAGCGTATAATACCTAGATATGGACCTGGAACGTCTATCGAGCAGGGGATCTCAGTTGTCTCTAGCAAACAAGGTAATGTTAAAACCAACGTATTCTTAAAACCAATATGGATCTACCACATTCAACTGCGGGGAACAACTTGTAACAAAAACATCATACTAATCCATAACTGCAGAATAAAATATTCAGGAAAGTAACGAAACCGCTATTGTTCGTGAGGAATAATGAGATCTAGAGATTCCGTACGTTCGTGAGGAGAATGGAACGTCTGAGCTCGAAATACGTATCTAGAATAAATTTTGTTATAAATTTGTTAAACAATTCCGAGGATATTAGACGATTCTAAAGGCTGTACTACTGGGCCTGGGTGAAGCAACCTCATTGTAAATATGAGAAGTCTCTCGACTGGGATAATATGATATCTAAAGATAAGATGAATTTGAGTTATCTCATTTAACAATTGTTACATTTTTTTATATCATTTTTCAGTTATTTATTTATCATTTGATTTTCGAATTTTATTTCCCAATTATTTTACTGTAACTTATTTATTTATTGTTTAATTGTTCACAATTATAGTTATTTATGCGCTTCGATGAATATCACACGATGTTCCTCCATTATATTGTTATTTATATACAATACTTACTTATGGTTTCACATAGAAGGGACCAACTGTAAATAAAGCATTACAGAAAAAAATGTTTAAATAAAAAAAATAATAAAAAGACATAAATTTTTATTTTCCGTGTTAATTATCTTGCTTCTATATTTTTGTACTGGAAGACATTCAATGATTAATAGGTTCTTTTTTAATAAAATTAAAAAAACAATATTTATGGTGTTTGAACGAAATTAAATCAAATAATTATAATAAAAATATTTTATGAATAGCAAACCTTCAAGCTATTTGACAAATTTTTTTTTGTTTTACGACAAATATGCGAGTGTAAACTTAATTATAAAATATAAATATTTAATCTGTAATAAAATACTTGCTTTGGCGTTCTTTTAAATGGCTGATGCAAAAAGGTTTGGCATTTACGATATCTAACTCAAAATTAAGAAATTAAGAAAATAACATTTTTGAACAATGGAATCCACAATAAATTTCGAAAGCGGCTAAGTAAGACCCTCTCTTTCTCTCTGTGAGTGAGAGTGCGTTTCTCTCTGTACGTGTGTGTAGGGGTGCTCGCGTGCGTATAGAGTGTATTATGCGTACGTGTAGGTGCTCCTACTACTACTACTACTACTACTACTATACTCACGAACAGATCCTTTTCGTGAATCCATATATGGTATAATACGATTTAGCGGAACTTGTTTGTTTTAAAAATTCATGGTTGTTTCAGCTTGTTAGTAAATAGTAACGATGCCATAAAATGTCATTTGCATTATATATTATTCCAGCAGTAATTTTTTTTATAAATTAGTGGATTCCGTTCAGAACTACTCGACTTCATCTGTTCTATCTTTTTGGTGATTACAATCTGATGTTTTAGCTACTTTTGGATACGCTGATCATTATTCTTTTTTTAAATAAGTAAAAAAGCAATACAAAAATCTGTTAACTAAAAAAGAAAAAAAAAAGTTTACGGACTGTGTGTTATAAAATATTACGAAGATTAACCGCTGCCTCGCTAATCATTATGTTTTTTGTTGCAGCGTCATTATAAAAATTTCCCCACATGAGCTATACTAACATCGTTGTTTGGGAATTGATACTTATACATTAATGTACGAGTATGTGTGTCTGCTGATAGAAAACTTCGTCCATTCTACTCACAAGTTTAGAACTTTCTCAAAACATTGCATTACCTCATATTTAATATTAATTAGTGTTGTGTGTACTCAGTTTAAGAAAAAAAAATCTACTTTACTTAAAACCAATTTAGATTAAACCAAATTTGAGAATATTTTGAATTCAAATTTTAAATATGAAATATACCTAGTTAAATAGATGTTTTACGTTAATTAAATTCCACAAATATATTGAATTAATTAAGATATAAATAACAATTAATTTACTTTCAATGTTGAAATAACCACAAAGCAATTAAAGAACAATGATTGTTAAAAATACTTCAAACTGCTGAGGCTTCTTTCAGAAACAGAAATCTCTAGAAAGATCGCCGTTTTTAGAAGAAAGTGTTAAACAAATTAGATTAAGTCTTAAAAGTCCATCACTCGTTTAAGTTTCGAGTTAAAAATTCAACCTAAACAACCTTCCATAAAATTTTACGTGAAAGATCGCATTTGAATGCAAACAGAATTCAACTACTGCATGAATAAAACCATCTGATACGTACGAATTGGAAAAACCGTTTCCAGATCGCTGCTGAAATTTTAGACAAGTCAGTGAAACGAATCATTTTTAAATAATGTAACTTTTACTGATGAAGCTACTTTTTTCCTGAATGGATGTGTTAATAGATGCGATTCATAGTTATTATATAACATAACAGAGATGGAAAGTTTGGCAAAAAAAAAATGTACATAAGTATTTTTGTTTTTATATTATCGCCTTCAACCCCATCAATTTTTTTATAAATACATATATATTGTGTGTGTGTGTGTGTGTGTGTTGCCATTGTTTTTGTTTTAAAAGGAATTACTCTGAGTGTTTTTAATGATGATATTTACTTTATAAAAATTGAATTGGAGTATAAGAAAATTAATTTTCGTAACAACTTAGAATAGAGAAGAAAAATAACAGGGAACATAGTCAAATAACAGTCAAAATAATTAATTTATTTTAGTTCTATTATATTTATTGTTTGTTTTACATAATGTTATATTCGAAAAATGATAAATATAGCAGCTCATTTCTATGAAACATATTATTAGTATTACTAAGGTATAAGTGTTTAACTAACACAATGCTTCATGCTTAATGATTTAATATTATTCCGTTTTCCGAATGAGTAATGCAGTTTTATTCGTATTTAGATAGTTTTAGATAACCGTAATAGATGATCTTGTGCGCATGTGTGATTTAGTTTACGTAACATATATCCTCCGTTCCTGCTATGCTATTTGATCAGTTGAGACGCGGACTGTAGTCGAATATTATAGAATGAACCAACATTCTTACAATGTTCAATCTAATGACGTCATAAAAAATATCAAATATTGTAATTATACGTTATATTCTTACATTCATTACTCATCAGTTTAAGGCAAATACGAATAACATCTGAGGAAGCTATGTTGTACCGTCCAGCTGGTTTAGCTCTCACTTTGACGCTTTATAATTCATTTTCATAGAAGATTTCACGTGTAATAAATATTTGGACTCGTAATTAATAATAAATTAACGGTTATTAGGCTTTAATACTATATTTTTTTCTTTTTTTAAGTAGTATACAATTTATTTTCCTTCTATTTCAAAATAAAACTCCAAGTAATATAGTAATAAAAATAAATTCAGAAGTATAATAACTTGGAGAACCAGTTCTACTAGAGAGAAATTTAAATGATAAATAAAAAAATCAACTAAATTAATATTTATGAGTGAAATGTGAATATTGATGAGCAGGTGAATAAAGGATATGTAGGATCTTATTAACAAATTAAACGATTGAAGCTATATACGATAAATAACTTTTTATCTCTATTGATTCAACCATTTTATCTTACAATTTTATATCTGTGTTTGTGAAAAGTGGCTTACAAATCACGAATTTTTTTTACACATTTTTTTTTTTATTCATTATATCTCAGGATTTTACTTCACATACTTTAGTCGTTTCAAATTTCTGTATTACAACAATACTACATTTAATTTACTAAAAGTTAATTTCTAACACCAAAGTAATTAAAAAATAGCACCTAATAAAATAAAAATTAAGAAATTCTAATTTCAACGAGTCTATTCAACAGATTACGTACGGTCTACCTCAAAATTACATTCCCATCAATCCACTTGCTTCTGATCGGTAAAAGTCCTCTTTCTTGAAAAAAAAAAAAGAAGAATTGTATCGGTTTCGTTTAAATATATTCAAATAAATTAATAAAATTTATTAGACATAATGCTCACAGCTAAATAAAACGCTAGAAACTATCATTAAACTCAATTATTACCCTTTTCTTTTCTGTTTAGCCTCCGGACCACCGTAAGATATTACTTAAAAGGATGATATGTATAAATGTAAATAAAATGTTGTCTTGTAACATTCTCAGGTCGTTCATTCCTGAGATGGGTGGTTAATTAAAACTTAACCACCGAATAACACCGGTATCCACGTTCTAGTATTCAAATCCGTATAGAAGTAACTGCCTTTACTAGGATTTGAACCTTAGAACTCTCGACTTCAAAATCAGCTTATTTGCGATGTTGAGTTCACCACTTGACCAACCCGGTGGGTTGGCCAATTAATACTAGTAATTTTGTGTTGATATCGTCCAGTGGAATTCTATATGTAAAAATGAATGAAAACATAGAACTGAATTGTTGCTTTTACGCTCAAAATACGATCTTTGTTTAAAAAAAAAAAAGAAAAAAAAAAAAAACACTAATGCTTTTATAAGCCATTCAAGAAATTAGTACAACAACGAAAGAAATATTGTACACTTATCTAACAGTGAAGGGTTAAACGATGACTTCATACCGTTCTTGAAGCCACACATACGATGTCTTGTTTTCATATTGTCTTAGATAACAAAGATGTGTTGAATTGAAAGAAAATAAGTATAGAAAACTGACAAAATTGTTTATATCGTATCATTCTCGTACCGCATTTTGTTTATTTCCTATCATCGTGGCACGATAAATGTGGTGGGACGGACACTGTATCATTCACTCGTAAAACTGAATAATAAGATCGATGGGAATTTATTCGTATAATTTTCATAAATGGAAAGAAAATACAGAAACATGATACAGACGTATCTGTAAACGAATACTTTCAATAAATATTTACGTAAGAAAATTAAATAAACAATAAAGGTGGTTTCTTGCCAGTATTTCCTAACTGGCACACCATTACTTCTACAACTTTCATCGTGCGGAGTGAACTACTTTAATCACTTCTTTAATCTGTTTAAGTAAATAATTAAATTTACATTAACGTTTGTTTTGAAAGAAAAGTACTTATTTTAAATCGACAATCAGTTTCAAACAACGTTTCTACTAATTTACAAACAGATATCTAGTATCGCAAGGTAAATTTATCATATGTAAACATTGTATTTTTATTTTTAATTCATTAAATTGTTTGTTAATCCATAATTTCAGCTAACCGTATATCGTTGTATAATGTAATTACTTAAAATTCAAAAATTGTAATACACGTTAAGTTTTTAAAAGGCACATTACATATTAATACGGCTGAAGGGATAGATAGAACCGATTGATTATTAAGACATAATGATCAATCAAATAAACAGAATCCGCCTGAAGAGAGAATAAAATACCACAAAATTGCTATACAATTTTCTTTTATATTTTAGATAAGACAACAAATGGAATATTTGAATAAATAATACTTCCCGCGCGTATACTAATACGACATATCAACTTTAAAAATATTTTCTACCTGGTTAAACAACTTACAATAGAGATCATTTTATATAAATATACACATATGATCACGTTGAACGTATAATATTGTAGACTAAGGACTCGTTAAATCGAAAAATCTGGCATAAATTACCAATTTCTTTTTCAGATCACGTCCGATATAGTACTTCTATGATTCCCGCATTATATCCTGTTCAAAATAAAACGTTGTGTAAGGTAGAATTAGCATTTGTTACTGCTTATTTAATATTTAGACCTAAAATAAATATTCCCAGCAAACACTTAAATAAATGCACTCGATAAATTTAAATAAAGGCTTTTGAAATTCACCAAGATATTATTAAACAAAATATAACATTAAAATAGATGAATCAAAGAATATGTATTAAGAATAAGATTTAATTTATAAAAACATTAATAAATATTTAGAGAATACTACAGATTTAGACTTGGACTATTAAAAAATTGCATTTCTCGAGTACCAAATTTTATATCAAAAATTTTGAAAAACAGTTTAAATGCATTAGTGATAATAAATTTATAAAATAAATAGTTTATTTTCGAAAACTATAGACAGTTATTCAAGAAAAATAAAAAATAAATATTTTATGAATGTTAAACAAAATAAATTAAACAGTAATTACGAGTATATTTATTCACCGTTTAAGAAATTTTCTTTTTTTTTTATAGGGAGAAATAAGTAAAATTTTGTAACAATAATTTTTTTTAAATAATTTTTTTTTTATACATTTATTTATAGTTGCACCAATAATTAAAGCCATTAGCGGCTTATCAGTGTAATATAACTGTACTGGTAGATGTGTAGTCTTCAGTAAACTCAGGCTGACCTTTTCTGAGACGTGTGGTCAATTGAAGCCCCAGCACCAAAGAACACCAGTATCCATCCATGATTTAGTATACAAATACGAATAAAACCAACTACCTCTATTAAGATTTGAAACTTCGACATCGAAATCAGCTGATTTACGACGACCAGTTTACCACTGGGACCAACCCATCCGGAACGGTAGACCTAAGACTGTACAAGACTACACTTCATTTACATTCATACATATCATACTTATTCATCCTCTGAATAACACCTTACGGTGGTTACGGAGGCTAGACAGAAAAAGAGAGAGTGAGGATCAACCCATGCCAAGCCGCATGGTTGTTAAGTGTTGTCTTGACAAGTCACATAGATTGGTATAGAATAATCTTATTTTGTTATTTATGCTAAATATTTTTATTAGAACATTGTAGAAAGCAGTGTAAATCTATTTTGAGTTCTGTTGATTTTTAACAATATTTTTGTTTTTTTCGTACATTGTGCAGTTCGATTAATTTCTTTAAAACGTTATATAAAAACGGCAAATCTCAACATTAAAAATAAAATGCTAAAAATAACATATTTAAATAGAAGAAAAAACTTATTACACGTTTATAGTTTTGACAATCTATCCAACTAAGTTTAATAGTGATGTCTACAAATTAAAAATATTCGGACCATTAAATGAACTGATCTAGTCAATCTCGACAATAATAACTTATTAAATTTAGTTAGATATAAAATTATAATTAACAGAGTCGTTTGTCATATATAACAAACACAGAACTATCCAAATTATCGTTTAGACTTTCCACTGGTTCGATTTACTGATTTACTGTTAAAAAAAATTAATTTAAGTCTAGGGTTGATAAAAACGTAAAAAACCAATAATGAAAATATAAAAACTTGTTTTCTTACTTTATGAAAATATTTTCAATTATTATTTTTGGTAACCGCTTATAACATCCGGTAGGGTAGGGATGATTATTAAATCACCCTAGGATCTTCCTACAGAAGCAGTAGTTATTATTCCTATAAATAAAAGTTTACAAAACAGATTGCAATTAAAATTTTAATTAATTTTCTCTTCAGACGTAAATCCTCATTTTAAAAATATTGTTATGCAAAGATTTTTTTGCTTGGGTTTTATTTCAAACCCAGTGATATTACCAATTTTGCGCTTAAAATGTTAAAACTTCATGCGGGCATATTCTTAAAAAGTAAAGATTTTTGCCATAATAATTTTTGTGTGTTCAAAGTTTTTTCAAATTTCATCAATTGAAGAGGCAATGTTAAAGAAAGAGAGTCCAGAACGCTTTAACCCCTGATGAAGCAATCGGGCCCCTCTTAGGTATGAGAGGCCGCGAACGAGATTTGGGGGGGTCGGGAGGGGGAAGGAGCGGCTCGCGCATTTTTCAAAGCGCATGCCGCTCCTACAGGTTAGGTTAGAGTGGGACGAGTAGCCTCTTAGAGGAGAGTCGTGGTGGCTCACCACAAGTGGGGAGGCAACATGCCCTAACCATCCCACGTGTACCCCGAAGGGAGGCTCTGCTGCAATAACCCAAGCGGAAAGAGCAAATGGTTAGGTATTATCTGTTGCCACGACTTTCAGGGCTGACTGATGAGATGCCGAAAGGTGATTTCAGCCGCCCCTGGGCAACGGTGAGGGTGGTTTAGTCGGTAGGGGGTGGGAGTTACACTGTTTCATGGTCGCCACGACACCATGTTCAGTGCCCACTTAGGTCAGGACGGGTAGAGTCCTGGCTTCGAGCCCGATCCGAGACATCCTGCGAAGACCCTACAGGGAGGATGTCAGTGCATTCCTGCCCTCACCGCTTAAAAAAAAAAGAAAAAAGAACGCTTTAACCCCAGTTTACTAATCCTAGAAAGAAGATTTTTTTTGAAAAAAAAATTAATAATAATAAAACGGTTAAAAATAAACACACGATTTTTATTACTAAAGGTGGATGGAGGCGCAAGGTTTCTGAGCACCATAAAAACATCCAGATATTTACTGACTAATGATAACAGAATCTTTTTATAAAGTGACATGATTATTTTAATATTTCTTTTTTTTATCGAGTAGTAGGAAATGACAAGTAATTCCAAACCTTTTCGACATAACTAAATTTTTAAGCGGTCATTAAAGATAGAATAATTTTTATTTTAAAAAACAAAAGCTCTAATATTCCAATATTTAATTTCTTCTTGGCTACTAGATGGCGAGAGGGAGCTAAGGGTCTACTTTTATAAGGAGGAAGAGTATATATAGGATATAATAAATTTGTTCTCATTTTGCTAAATTGTTTATGGTATAATTAATGAAGATCTAATCAATGCACACCATGAAGACATTGAATTTTATATGCAAGGCTTCTTACTCAAAAATATCCTTAACGTGAATGATTAGTTTAAAGATTACAAAATGGAGTTTATCATTGATTTTTTCCTTTGTTTTATAAAAATTAAAAGTGTACCGCTGTAAGAAGAGAATTAATGTTAATGATAATGAAAATATATTTTCTGTAGGATAAAAAAGAATCACAGATCGTAAATAAAAAAATTCGATTAAAAATACTTAACTCCATTAACATGGAAATTTGTCATCCTTTCAACTGATTCATTATTATGTAGAAAATTTGTTTTGAACGAAATGATTAATTAACTGTTTCTTTTTGTCAAAATAATAAAAGGGAAAAGAATAAACTTTAAGAATCAAGTTATTGATAACAACATTAAAAAAATAATTTCGAAAAAATTAAACAGAGTAAGATACAACATCTGCAGTAATCCCATTATCCATATTTAACCAACAGAAAATATTAAGAATAAAAAATTGTTTAACTTGTGTCGTGTAGCTATTGTATTTTATAACTAAAAATATTTTTGTAGTCAACTCTCTATTAAACATTATATTATTATAAAATAATACGCTTAAATCTCTGAGGTCAATGACATTTTATGATAAACTTTATTTTTGAGATCTTTCAGGGGTAATAAATAGCTAATATCTTGATTGAAATTTTATTCTAAAATAATGATTGTTAAGTCTACATGATTTAACATGAATATGATTGTTAAGAATATAGGTGGAAATTATCCAGTTAAAATACTGATTAGGAAACTGAAAAAATCATGGAAATAAATTTTTTTTTTTTTTGTCTTCAGTCATTTGACTGGTTTGATGCAGCTCTCCAAGATTCCCTATCCAGTGCC
>JAAAKQ030200920.1:0-11844 GCA_010016005.3 Zanna intricata
CGCACGAACCAGGAGCTCAACTGCTATGCCATCATACCCGGGGGCTTTATTACGGGCGAAGCTACAGATAATCTTTCAAACTTCTGCCTCCGTTATCGCGTTAGCACACGCGTACTGGAGCTAGAGCTAAAATACATCTGGGCTAGCTCAGGTGCCCAGAGGACATCGTTCGAGACTCACTATGTAGAGTCATTCACCCATCCGTACGATAGTTACCACCTTGGGTTACAATTGCCATCTGTAAGGTGTCGCAACACCACCGAGTATGTATGTAAGAAGTAGTAGTGTAGAATGTTGTATATGTTGTAAATTTCCTGCCCATAAACAGACAGGAAATTGGTACAGCTATATAACAGATATTATTTTTTGTGTTTAGGTCAAAACAAATTTCACAAAATGTAGGATATAAAAATATGTATACACTAAAATGTTATATTAATTTTAAATTCACTAGTCACTTGTAAAATGATAAAATTTTAAAATAAATGATGAAAAACTAACTGTAAAAGAAAAAATTTGAGGTATTCAACTCATGACTTCCTTGTACAGTCCTATTAAATTACGTGTAAACATTTAAAAAAAATGAAAAGTACATAAAATTTTATTTCATTAATAACTTCTGATATTTTTTCATATATATATATATATATATAATTTTTTTTTAATTGTTATTTTGAATTATTATTTATTTTAAATATTTTTTTACAATCAGAGATTAATAATTTATTAATAAATTTAAATTAAAAAAAAACAAGTTAAAAAAAAGGAGATGAAGTCTAATTCGAACTGATGTAAGATCCAAATATTTCATTAATGAAACTTTTATTTGGCTATAACTCTGGAACCAATGAAAATAAGTACGACTTATGATGTATCGTTGAAAAGCTCTGAATGAGAGCTTATTACTGTAGTTATGAAAAACACCAAAATCCAAATTTCTTTGGATTTTGGGCTATTTTGGACACTTTTTGTTCAGTTGATTGCAATCAAAAGGGAAGGGCAACTAGAAATTACAACAGTCCTAACCCAAAATTTAAACATTCTATGTTTTTGAGTTATGTGAGATACGAATGTACGTAAGTACAGACGTCGGACGTCATGCTAAAATGAGTCAAAGTGGATTCAGGGGAGATCAAATCAATATTTTTGTTAAAATCTGAACACTGAAATTTTTTGCGCTCACATTACTTCCTTTACTTAGTACTAGGAAGTAAAAACATATTGCTTACAGGTTTCAATTACATATTTTATGTTATTATGTGTGTATTGTAAATTTTTATGTAATCTTTATAATTAGAAACTGAAACAGAATAAAAGATCTTTTTTAGTAATCTATTTGTAATCACTATTTCGTAAAAGAAAGGTTGAGTTTTGAGATTACGAGAAGAAGTAGAGAATGCTATTCACAAAAATATCTAACTTGGCAACACAAAATAATTTTTGTAAAAAATTTGAAATAATCAAGATGACTGTTAAATATGGCCATTATCAATCTATAATAATGAGAAATAGTTGTGAAGTATGGAATTATAAGTATATTTGTAATTATAGGTATAAAAAAATAAAGAAAAAATGTTATTAACTTGTCAACAAATTGATTATAAGATATGAGCATTTTAAATATTTTAATATAAATATTAAAAGTGTATTTAAATAACATAAAATTTTAAAAATAAACAGCAACATCTTATTAACATAAAAATAAATTTATTTCAAACAATATACAAATATGTCCATATACCAATGAGCTAATAGAATAAATATAATTTTAAAATCATTATTTACAACATTTCTTACTTAAGTAATATAATAAATGACTAGAATTGAAAAGCTCATTACACGGTTTAATTTTTTAATGAACTAATCATCATAATTAATCAATAATTAAAATAATCACATAAAATTTTCAAGGTAAAATCTGCAATGTATTTATTTAAATATATATTTTTATTTATCTACAATCATTCAAGATTCTTGGATAGAGAGCTAAATGGTTAAAATAATCAATGATAAATAGCACCTAATGAAAACGCATAACACTGTATATATATATATATAATTAGAATGGGAAAAGACTTATTTTTAAAAATAAATCATAGTGTTCATATGACTTTAGACATAAGAATCAACATTTACTTAAAATTTAAAAACCAATAGGAAAATTTAAACTATTCTTTCACAACCGCATTATATTTTGAGGCAAGGTTTTAGATGTACATTATTCAGGGCAAGTGTTAAGGCTTCTTCATCTTCATCTTTATATTTTAATGAGTTATTTTTCATATAGTAATATTTTCTAAGTACATTACAATCTATGATTTCTTTAACTGAAATTTACAAAATATAGTAAATTTTATTTAATATCTCATTTATTAAAATCAAATAAACTGTTTTCTAATATATTAGTGACGTAAAAGAAATTTTATTACTCTTTAATAACAAATAGGCAAATGATTTAATATTTGGAAGTAGTGTAATATTGAATGTACAATTAATGTTCCATCTGTAAACTATCAAGTTTGCATTTTATTTTAATATTATCTCTGCGTTTATGTTAATTAATTTATAATTGTACATACATATGCTTTAATAAAATTAATGAAATAAAGTTATTAATCTAGCAACTTTTTACATCTGTTTCTATTTCAAATATTTACTAAGGGACTGTAACACTTGTAAATATATTAGTTTTCCCATTATTTAAATACATTCAAAAAAAAAAAAAAATAGGAGAGACTAGAGCAAAAAATTAAATTCATTTCTTTAATTTTTATTAATTTTTTTATTTTATTTAGCTTCATTTTAATAAAACTTTCAATAAACAAAAAAAATGTTTCTACATTCCTTATTAATATAATTTTTCCCCAATTCACTAATTAATGATGAAATTACGAAAAGATTATTTAAGTGATAACTAATAAATTGAGTAGAATTTTAAACTATTCTCATATAAAAACCTTTTTCATAATTTCAAATAGGGGGTTCTCCTTTTCGTAGGATTTGGTATTTTATGATTCACATTACCAGGAAGCAATTTAAAAAAAGATTTTACGGGACAAGAATTAAACAATGATTATGATTTTCTAAATAAGCATTTACAATGTGACATTCTATTCTCGCCTCGATTTCCCTTCTATGTGGAATCTATTTTTTTTTTTAAATGTACTGATTAATTGTAGAGTTTAAATTCTGACATAAAAAGGATAAAATGTACTGGATCTCTCTCTTTTTCTGTTTAGCTTCCAGAACCACCGTAAGGTATTACTTCAGAGGATGAATGAGGATGATATGTATGCGTGCGAATAAAGTGTAATATTGTACAGTCTCAGGTTTATCAACTCCTGAAAAGTGTGGTTAATTGAAACCCTACTGCCAAAGAACACCAGTTTAGTATTCAAATCCATATAAAAGTACTTACCTTACTGGATCTGGATGACTAGTACCAGTAACACATAAATATAAAATTCACATATACTTTTCAATGACTGAGATAATGTAAGAAGGGGTGAAAGATTACAAAAATGGGTGCCTAGTAATGCACCAGTGGAAATGCGATTATTAGTCAATGAGATGTTATAACGCATGAAAATTACATGTATTAAAAGACACCGCAGCCAATCTGTTGCAGTAAATAAAATTTGTAAAAAATTTTCCATTAAAATGCTTTTTATTCTAATCTTCATTGACAGTACCCTTTTGGATAATACATAAACACTAGCACCCTATACAATTTTATCATCACCTTTTCCCCTTTCTCTGTCTTTTAAGGTTTCTTTTCTCAGAAAACACAGCGAAAATTGTTAATCAATGTACTACAATCAACAAGATTGTAAAGATAGTATCGGTAAAGCAGCCCACAATCTTTCTAAAGCATGATATTATTATTTTTAATTTTTGTGATATTTGAACAGTTAATAATGGTAAAACATTTTCATATTTTTATGATTAAAAATTAAAAAAGAGGAGGGTTTATGCAACCTGAATGTGGCAGTGGAAGGGACACTGAAACAAAATCAGAACAATAGAAGTTATAAGCAGAATTATAATTTGAAAATTAATGCCAATATACATCATCCTTACAAGCACTTTACACTAACATGATGAGCCAACACTATGTATCACCATAGAAAGAACTACTTTCATCTTGGATCACTAGACCAAATGCTTTCTGCAAATTACAACTTTTAGATAATATCAGAAAGAGATGATGACTCAACAACGATTTTTAATTTAATTTTTAACTAGGTTCAATTAGATTAAATTAAAATACATATAACTCTTTTAACAAAAGAGAAGGAAAAATATGATGGTTAGATGAGCCACTTATTTAAAAAATAAAAAACTTTTATAACAAACTGTTTCTAAATAAAATGTTTCAACATTTATATAAAAGTAGACAGAATGCTTCCCTAGTGTGTGCTAACAAACAAAAAAATATATATATTGTTTTTACCTATTCCCTTTATTTGACAACAGCAGCTTGCTGTAAATTCACATGATTCTCCATTTCTCTGGTGAGTCACGCTTGGTCTTGTACTTTATCAAATCTAATAACAATGAATTTATTAATGGATTATTACAATTTCAGATGATTCCAAATGCTGCCACTAGATAACAGATAAAAGATACAATTTAAAATACATTGGAATTCTACATATTTTATAACCATTTTGATAAAATGATAAATTATGAAAATTACTCATCTAAGCTCTTTCATTACAGTACATGTCAAGTCTGTCAATCAGAACACTTCATGTGATATTTTACACTTCACATAGTTTATTATTGTTTTATATATTTTTAATGTGATCATTTTATTGTCTGTTTTATAAAATTTATCTATCAAAATGTATTTTATTTTAAATAAATATTGAAAATTATTTATTGGACAATGAAAATGATACTTCTAATTTGAAATTAATTAGTATTAAAAAATAAAAATTAATAAATAAACTAATGAAAAAAAAAATTAAGTAGTTTCTCCAAGAAAATGCATTTTGACCAAAGTGAATATAGAGTAAATAATGAAGTCGAAAGATCATTCAACTGTTCTGTAATATAACGGATATGGTCAATATGTCTACTAATACACACTCAGCAGTCTGCCTAGTGGCTTTCTAAAACAAGATTCAGTAAGTTAAATGAAAATCACTTCTGAGACGATACTAGTGAGTAGTGGTTGGAAATCAAATATATTTTTATTCATCAAACATGATGGCTTTTTACAACATTTTTTATAATTTTAGTTTATATCTTTATATTTTTTTATATCTTAATGTTTTGCATTTTTTGTTAATTTCATTAAACTGTATTAATTAAACTCATTGGAAGAATAGAAAAAAAATTTTAAATGAAGAAAAAATTGATTACATAAGATCAAAAGAATTCTGCTTTTATATCATTAAGTAATTTATAAACAGTAGCTACATTGAAGTAAATTTATAAAATTCTTCTTTATCTTATTTCAAAGAGTAAATGATAAAAATTACTTTCTCTGAGTTTACTTCCACAACTGGGTATACCCACATTTGTCATTTTTTTCAACAATACTATAATAATGACAACAGAAGTATTTTCCTTTTTGGATATTTTTGTCAGAAAATTCCTGCCACCAAAAATAAGATTTTTTTTTAATCAATGTAAAATAACAAATATTATAATTATTAGGTAAAATTTAGAAGGAGAAATGATGGTAAATTGATAAAGATCAAGGTTGATTGGGCCAGTTTCTTATTGGTTGACGGCATTTAAGAAAATAAATAAATAAAATGATAAATGTAATCTAACCTAACTTAACCTATGCCCGCTTTGATAACTTTGACTATCCAGTGAAGGTTAGCTATAAGAAACTCTCTCTTTTTTCTGTTAAGCCTCCTAAACCACCATAAAGTATTACTTCAGAGGATGATAAGTATAGAATGTAAATGAAGTCTTGTACACTCTTGGATTGACTGTTCCTGAGATGTGTGGTTAATTGAAACCCAACCACCAAAGAACACCGGTATCCAGGATCTAGTATTCAAATCCATATAAAAGTAAGTGCCTTTACAAGGATTTGAACCTTAGAACTCTCAACTTCAAAATCAGCTTATTTGCAATAGCAAGTTTAACTACTAGACCAAACCGGTGGGTTAGCAATAAGAAACTGGCCTCCTCAACCTTGACAATAATTTTATTATTTAAGTATCACTTCTCCTGTTTAATTTTACTTAATAATTATAGTATATATTATTTTGTATCGATTAAAAAAAAACATCTTATTTTGTGGACATTTTCCAAAAAAACCTCCCTTTTTGTATTGTTGTATTTTTCTCAAACTTCATGAAAATCCTATTCTTTTATAATCAGACTTAGCATTGTAACTAACATGTTAAACATAATTATAAATGTGCCACTGCTATTAATGAACGACTAAACAAATGCTTTTGTCAAAACAGCTGTGTAATTAATTGTAATAAAATCTTCATAGGTAAAATTAATAGTAAACAAATGGATTAAGCACTCTCCAAAATTTAAATATATGAGGTTCATTCGGAAAGTAAAAAACATTTTAACTGACGAGCTGTCCAGTTCCACCATCACCTCTGCTGTTGAATCATTGACCTTTTACTCACCTCGGACCAGTTTAGTACTAACAGTGAGCTGATAAAGTTGTGTTTTGATTATTTAAAATTATGTCTTTAAAATGTGTGACAAGATTAATGATCCCACCAAGTGTGAGGTTCGTAGTGTTAATATGCTGTTTGAATGTGAAAGGGATATGATCTATCAAAATTTAGACAAATAACGGAGGTTTATGTTAATGTGATGAACGAAGCTTCAGTATGAAACTGTGCGTTATGTTTAATGTTGGCAAGATGAATGTTCATGATGACCTTCAGCTATGACTGACGGTCGGCTGTCAGGCTGTAACTCAAATCAAGGATTGAGAAAAAAATTTAACAGGAAAGATGTTTCACGATAGACGACTAAATTTCACGAACTGTTCTTTATGAAATTGTTAGTGGTGATTTGGCTTACAAAAAAGTGTGTGCAAGGTGGGTCCCTCATATTTTGATGGAAGAACACAAAAAGAAACGAATGGGAGCTGCACTAACTTTTCTCAGTTGGTATGAAAAAGATGGAGATGAGTTTTTGAACCACATTCTTACCGATGACAAGACCTGGATTTTGTATATCACTCCAGAAACAAAACGCCAGTCAGTCATAATCATAAATGCAGCAGCCTACTGTCAGCTGCTTCACTGATTCCGCTGCGCCATTGATAATAAAAAGCGCAGATTGTTGTCTAGCGGTGTTGTGCTTCTGCATGATAACGCATGACCACATTCTACTGCATTGATGAAGAACTTGCCGCAACAGTTTCGATGTGAACTTTTTGAACATAGCCCGCCCTGACTTGGCCCTGAGTGATTTCCATCTGTTTCCCCAAACTGAAGGACTTTTTGGGCTGGTACCACTGTGGAAGTGATGATGAACTGAAAGAGGGTGTTAGTGAGTGGTTAAACAACTTGGCAGCAAATGAGTATGCAGAAGGCAGAGCAAAATTGGTGAAACAGTACGACAAATAGTTAAATTTGAACAGCGATTACATAGAAAAATAGTATTAGGTATGTTGTAAAAAAAAGTTTTGTTTTTGGCTATAATAAAAAAATTTAAAAAAAATGTTTTTTACTTTCCGAATGACACTCTTATATTTATGAAAAAAGAAAAAATCTTGTATTAAAAAAGAAAGCAATATATACAGTATGAACTGGATTAATCTGTTTTAGTAATAAATGATTATTATTAATTGACTGGTTTTTGCTGCTTTCTATATGAAGCAACATTATAATAGTGGATAGTTTCATACAATATAAATTTAAGACAAGCATATATTATAATCATACTCCTAATCTTGGTAGGAACAAATTCAAAGAAAAAAAATATCTAAGTATAAATGAAGAATGTGATGTTAAGATATAAAAAACAAATTATGCAACTAAAAAATACAAATTTGACAATTTAAACTTATATTTAACTCGCAAAAAATTATTCTATAACAAAATTTAAATAATTAACCTGTACAAAACCCTGATTTTTTTTTACACACACATATATATGTATTTATTTACAAATATAATATATAACTCTTATTTATTTAATTTAAAAATATACAGATAATTATTCACATTAAGAAAATCTAATAAGTTAATAATTATATTTATAAATAAATTAAAAGTAGTTACAAAAATAAATACACACACATATACATTTATGTTCATCAACCATTATTAAAATAGTTAAATTCTTCCTCTTCTTGTGACATAACTGAATAAGCTTTTTATTTACATGTGATGTAATCAATGGTGGTGTCATTTTAAATTATTATTGTTACACATATAATAAATCGATATATTAAATTATAAAAAAATGAACTCATATTTTTAAATTAGGTTTCACCTCATCATTTTTCTAAATTGTTCTAGTGCAAAAATACTGTTTGATAATCTGGAAACAGAAAATATAAATACTCATAAATAATGTTATGTACAATTTAAAAGAATAAATAATATGAAGTTCAAATTAAAAATTAAAAAAAAAAAAAAAAACAACATAAAAACAATATTACACCTATGAAAATAATTCCTACAACAGATGACTGAAATGTTACAACATAATCACTAACAAATCACAAATGAAAAGAGGTGTTCAAATAAAACAAATATAGAATAAAAATACATTTTATTTACTAAAAAAACTTGGTGAACCAGTTTCTCATTCAACAACTGAAGAATGATGAAGTCTTTCCTAGATTCACAACCTCGCTGGAGTCCTTCAATTCATCATTTGTGGGGAGATGAATGCTTTAAATATCCCTCTTTAACTGCAGCATGAAATGAAAATCACAGCGCATCAAATCTGTTGAGTACAGAAAATCCAGAACAGGTTCAAATCTTGGCCGGCCTCTGGGGCTGAATGGTAACATCTTGGCCTTTCATCCGGAGGTCCCGGGTTCGAATCCCGGTCAGGCATGGAATTTTTCACACACGCTACAATTCACTCATCTCATCCCTCTGAAGATACACTAAACTGTGGTTCCGGAGGTTAAAAAAAAAAAAGGTTCAAATCTCAACTTCATAAGTCTCTTGGCAATAGCATGTAATATGTACAGCCAAGCACTATTATTGTTGCAGAATTATCAGCTCCATAGATTGTTGAACATGACACACATGCCTTCTAAGGTGTTTTAATATCTCTATATATCACATAAAATCTACGATCGACTTGGCTTCCAGGTAGTCCATCACGTACTAGTGTTTGGAATCTTAGAACACTTCAAAAGTATGTTTTTGATTGTGGCTAACCATAGTGCTAGTATTCCACGCTCTATCGTTTTTCTTCTGGGTCATAATGATGCTCTTTAGTTTTGTCACCTAACAGTATTGTAACAAAGGGATATTTATTCTGGATTTATCGCTTCTCGCGATAAAATTCCAGAAGCTCTTCATAACATTCCTTTCTTTTGTTTTTCTAAGAGTTTTTGTGATATCAGTCATGAACATATTTAATAGTATCTAAGTTGTACAATAATGTCCTATTGTTCATTTGATATGCCACTTGGATGGTGATATGTTGTGTGATGCGACAGTCATTTTGAACTGAATCATCCGCCTTCATTATGTGTTTTTATCAGTCACAGAAACTGGTGTCATCAGTCACCGATGTGTGGTTCATCATCAAAATTCACTTTACTATCTTCTGATACTCAAATTTCCATCACTCATCTTCTTATGATACTCTGATCAACAGTTTCATCACCGTCAATGACTTTTAGACAACAATGAATGTTATAAACGTTCATCTTTTCCAGTTAAAAGTTCAATACTGTAAGTTTTTTCAACTGCATTGATATTGGAGGCTTAATCGACTTCATAATAAAGGTGACCGACAGAAATTTGGAAGGCATGAATTAACAAGTTTTTGAATGTTAGTACTATGGAAATGAAATTACAAGATGGTAGCCCTATTGTTTTATGTGACATTTTGCTCTCCTGCTATGTTCCAATGAGCATTACATTTCAAATATTCTTTGTACAACTGCTGTAGTAATTTTATTTATTCTTCAACTATATATGAAAGTTCATTAAAATTTTTGAATCATTTGTGATGTCAACGGAAAACACATTCAACTGAACCAAATGCAAGTCAGAACAGATATAGTTGGCTGATTTTTAATATTTTAAAAACGATCAGACAAGTTGTGTTATGATACTGATAGGAATAGCAGATACAAAAAAAAAAAAGAAAAGCTGACAAACAACAAATTTGTAGGACTTTCCATCACATGGCTTTCACATGCATACACACACCCACACAACTCAATTTAGCATTTAACACTAGTGGTTTTTTTTTTTGGTGGGGGGTCAAAAAATGCTATGGCATTATCATTACCCAGATAAAAGGAGTAATAAAATTAAAAACAAGCAAACTAAAAACCAGTGTAAAACTGAAATACAACTAGAAAAAAACTTAAAAAGTAATATCACTAGAATCCCACTAAGATTAAACCAACCAAGGGTAAAAAGAAAAGAAATCTAAAATGTTAAAACCTAACATCACAGACAGAAACTTGAAACATAAAATAAACTTAATTAAAAATTGAACTAAAATATAAAACTTAACAAAATCTGAGAGGGGTGTAAAGGGCCCTTCTCGGATAACAGAATAAAAACACAAAACACCAAAAAAAATAAAAACGAAAAAATTGACACTTTAAGAACATTAAGTAAAAAAATTAAATTGTAGATATAAGACCAGTATGATGCAAAAATTAAAACATCCAGTCTAAAACCTAATTATTATTATTACCCAAGATTTAGTGAACAGTCCTGGGTAATTAAAACCTACAACACAAGGCCACACAATGCACACACTCCACAAGGATGTGGCGTACAGTCAGGCAGCAGTTGCATCGTGTACATACTGGCGCATTTACTGCTGACATATGACATCCGTGAGTAGCTCTCGTATATTCTATCTGCAATCGACAGAGGATCACTTCCTCATGACAAATTTTTCTGCATGAGGTGTCCCATGGCAACAACGAATCATTAATATACCACCTTGTTATCAACTGTAGCCCTCCAGCCATCTTGCCAATTTGCACGAAGAGTGAGTTTTACATAGTTTATAAAGTCGCATGTAGTAACATGGGTAGTAAAGGATGGTTGACTACATGCATTCTTAGCTGCGGGATCCACATGTTCATTTCCCGGAATCCCCATGTGGCTAGGGATCCAGCAGAAATTCACTTGTGTGTTGTGATGGTTCAACTCAGTGATTGTGTTATAGATTTCTATGACGATAGGATGCCTAGAATAAAAGTTCTCTAGGGCTTGGAGAGCACTGCAAGTCATTACAAATAAGGATATTTTGATAAATAAGGTTAATGATATTCAGATCCTTATTTATTGCATACAGTTCAGCAGTAAATACACTTGTGATACCAGGTAGGCCGAACATATATGTTCTATCATTGACTAAAAATGCACAACCAATGGTATTATTGTGTTACGATCTATCAATGTATACTACTGCATCTGCTTTCGTCTTGAACAGGATATGTTGAAACATTTGCTGGAAGACAATAAGTGATGTTGATTCTTTATTGTAATTAGTAAGATCAAAAATAAAATTTAGAAGGTTGATTCTCCATGGAGGATATGAGCACGGATATGTTGGAAAAAGTAGAAGGCACACTAACATTTATAAGGTGCAATAGGCTACGGGTACGGACACCTACAGGAGCAGTACAAAGTGGATGGTTTTCATATCTTCCTAAATCAGGATTTCCAAGAACAA
>JAAAKQ030200953.1:0-11843 GCA_010016005.3 Zanna intricata
TAAGCTATAAATAAACAATACTAGACAAAGAATTAAATCATATCATAGTCACATACAATGACATCATATCTGATACTGAAGTGAGCTTTCATGGTCAAAATTAATCATGTCTGTGTTGGTCAAAACATGTAGCTGAAAAAACATCTGTGTAATTAGTATTAAGCACTGGATTTAGAAATGAATTAATTTTGTTCAGTGTTATTGCTATCTTAAGTTTGTTATCAGTGCGGTGTCATAATGTCTCAAAATTGTGTTAAGGATGTGGATGGATGCCTTTTGTTATTTATGTGGTTAGTTTATCATAAAATCAAATAGAAAAACATTACACCTTTAGTTAAAAAAGCATATAATTTGTACTTTCAATGTAAAATTGGTGATTAGAATAAGACGTGGGCTCCTCATATAGTATGCACTAATTGTCTTCTGTATATATAAGAAGATGGCTGAAAGGTTAATGAAAGGCTTTGTCATTTGTTATACCTATGGTTTGGTGTGAACCAAAGGATTGTTACTTTTGTTTAACAAGTGTGTCTGAAAAAATCTAAACATACTGTAAAATATCTCTAATATGTCTATGTGTATGACATGTTTATGTCTACATGTAAATATGTCTAAAGCACTGTAAAATATTTCTAAACATACTATAAAATATCTTTCATTGTAATCTGCAATCAGGTCTAAACCTCACAGTAAAACTTTTCCAGTTCCTGAGCCACTTGTGAATATATGTTTCAAAAGCAGCAATGAAGAATCAGGCAGTACTGAAGACAACAACAATAATTTTGATTCTGAATTATCTTCCAATAAGCCACATCTTATATCACAAGGTGAATTAAATGACTTGGCTGGGGATATAAATTTATCAAAAATTCAATCTGAATTGTCCGCATCAATACTGCAAGGTTGGAATTTTTACTTCAAAAATACAAAAATTTCAGGCCTTTGAAGCCAATAAAAAGAACTTTCTCAGAACTTTATTGATGAAAATAATTTGGTTTATTGCACAAATATTGATGAGCTTATGTTGCACTTAGGACAAGTTCATAAACCTGATGATTGGCGCCTTTTCATAGATTCATTCAAGTATTGTTTAAAACTGGTTCTACTACACAACAGTAACAAATATCTTTCAATACCAATCGATTATGATATTAATTTGAAAGAGACATACGATGTGATGAAAGACATTCTTGAAAAAATAAATTATAAAAAAACACAGCTGGAACATATGTGGTGAACTGAAAGTTATAGCTATTTTGTTAGGCATGCAGTTAGGATATGCTAAGTTATTTATTTTTTTTGTGACTGGGACTGTTGAGCCCTTAGCTGAACCGAAAAAAATATTTTCTTAGTCATAAGCCCTTAGTTGAAACTAAAAAAAATATTTTTACCCCCTCTCCATATCAAGCTAGGACTAATGAAAAATTTTGTAAAAGCAATGAAGAAGGATATTCCCGGATTTTTGTACATCAGGCAGAAATTTCCAAATGTATGTGAAGGAAAAATTAAAGAAGGAATATTTATTGATCCCTTGGCAAACAAAAATCCGATAATTACCGGATATTGTTAATCAACTTCTTACTTCATTCAGGGCTATGGGATGTAATATGTCTTTGAAAATACATTTCCTCCACTCACATCTGGATTTTTCTGAACAACCTTGGAGATGTAAGTGGCAAACACGGTGAATGTTTCCACAAAGACATTTTGGTGATGGGAGGCCGATATAAAGGGAAATGGAATACTAATATGCTAGCCTATTACTGTTTGACATTAATTTGGGATGTGCTTGAGGCTATTTATAAGAGAAAAGCATCAGCGAAATCATTCAGATTTTAACTATATTTTCCTTTAATTTTTTTTGAAGCGTAATTTATTTAAAACTAAGAGTGACAGAAAAATTGTATTTACAAATCTGTAATGTATGCAAAAAAGCAGTTCAAGAAATGGTATTACACTTAGAAAAATATAAAAAAAAATTCTTTTTTGTCTATCAGTGTAATTATATGGTAATAAAAAGTATCCACAAAGAGATTAAATTTCTTTAAAATATAGGAAGAATTTTTTTTTCTTGATAAAATTCACTATAGAAACAAAAAAGAAAAATAGTAGTTAAAGGAATGAAGATGATATTTGTATAATTTTATGGTTAGTGGTAGTGTTTAATAGAACCCACTGATCATATTGAACTAAAAATATAAAAAAAGAGTACTTAATAAGTAGTATGTAATTAATAATGATGATAAAATTAATTAAGAAATAAATAAAGTTATTTCAAATCCACTCCTAAAAATATCAATTACAACTGAGTGTCTAAACAATACACTTAAAAATGTAAACAAGATATGGAATTAAGATTATGCTTAGCATCTACTTTACTTGTATTATATTTTGGAAATTTAAAATTAAAAAAAAAATTATATTTTTTTTTATTTACAAAGTTAATTTTATAAAATATAAACTAAGTTATTAAGTGTTTTC
Organism: Zanna intricata; assembly: GCA_010016005.3. Lineage (NCBI taxonomy): Eukaryota > Metazoa > Arthropoda > Insecta > Hemiptera > Fulgoridae > Zanna > Zanna intricata. The sequence continues at coordinate 2,482 of JAAAKQ030200953.1, forward strand.
ACTTAATAGCCTAGTATCATTGGTTTAATAATAAAGCCAATGATATGTCATTTTAAAGAAAAATTTAAGTAAGAATTTTATATTCATGAATTCAGAAGAATTGTTAACTCGTAAATAATACCCCAAAGCAAATAAATCTTAATCATTTCATTAAGGAAAAAAAAAAAAAAAACAGGATAAGATAATGAACAAAGTTTTGTTCATTACTGAACAAAACTTCGTAAGAGATGCTTGGTAGTTGTTTTTTAAATATAATTAATATAAGATATGATCCTTTCTGTTTGTGTTGGTTCTGTTCAGTAAGTCATGGTTTAATTATGTTGTTTTAATTTTTACCTTAATTAATAGGAAATGGAAAAAATATCACCATTGTAACTTTCCACTGATAATATAAATACTAGCAACTACAAAATACCTGGTACTTGTAAAAATTCATTTTTAGGATACAGTTTATAACATGGGACATTACTGTATAAATACAAATATATACTTATTTATTTATTTAGTATTTAGATAAAGATGAATTTATAAATTATGCATCTGTAATAAATTGTAAGTAACATTATTATTAAAATGAGAATATAGAAATCTCATGTTGCAAATTTCATACTTATTGACTGACATCACTATGTCAAATGAAATTTCTTCTGTAAATCACGGAATAGATTCATGAATTTAATTCAAGATTTATGGCAGAGTCATAATAACTACCACATGCTAATAAATAATATATAAATCTACATTTTAAAAATATAAATATTATATAAAGTTCTTTGCATTTCCAGATGAATATGTTAGAAGTTGCATTCACTTCTTTTATCCTTTCCTGAGGTACTCAAGGAATTATGTTGTTACATTGTACATAATTTTGGTCTGCAACTGTGTGTTTATATAGTACTGATCTGCATCATTATAAATTTATAATCATGCATTAATAATTCTATGGGTAGCATAGTATTCCTGGGTCTGTTATCAAATAAAAATAAAATAAAATATGGATTATCTAAGTCACTTCTTAAAATTATAGTTATTAGTTACACCACAGTAAAAGATTTACAAATAAATAACATTACCTTCGAGCCTGACCTATTGTCTCAACAGTCATGTACTTTTGAATAGAAGCTTGATTAGAGCAAAACATAGTTGCCCAGTAAAATGTTCCACCAATAACAACAGACCATATACTGTGCCTCACTGTTGGATCTAAACTAAATCTAAAGAAAAAACAAAAAGAGAAAAAAAATATTTTTGAGTAGTATTTGGAGAATCAATCAACTTCAAAAGATATTGCATGGACAAAATATCTCTCTCTCAATTAGTGTCATTTTTTAAGGTACTGAATGACTTGAATCCTATATTACACTACATTCTTGAAGAATACTACTCTGGGAAATTCTCTTGATTTCTACCAAAAGAGAAATATGATTATTATATGTGTATTTGTGTAGTTATTGTATAGTTATTTTAACTATACAAACAAAAAACACATCTTTTTTAACTTCAGGATATCCAATAATCACAAACCTTTCAAAAGGGAGGGAAATTGATTTTATATTTCATATAAGTTGAGAAGAGGTGCTTAAGAAATAAAAGGAAATTCTTCACAAGAAAAAGAATTAAGAGTTTAGTGTAACGTTGAAATACAAAATAAAGAATCATTTTCTAATACAACTTTATTGCAACAAAAGTTAGATTCAAACATGACATTCTATCAGCTGACAAGAGGTTACCTAATCTAACCTCTCTTTTTCTGTTAAGTCTAGAACCACAGCAAGGTTCTTCAGAGAATGAACCTCTCTGAAAAGACCTGGTACTGAAGTACCAGTAAGGTACTTCAGAGGATGATGTGTAGAAATGTCAATAAGGTATAGTCTTGAACAATTTCAGGTTGACCATTCCTGAGATGTGTGGTTAATTGAAACCCAACCCAAAGAACAACGCAACGGTATCAACGATGTAGTATAATCTGTATAAATGCAACTGCCTTTACTAGGATTTGAATCTTAGAACTCTTTAATTTGAAATCACTTGATTTACGAAGACAAGTTAGACCAATTCGGTGTGTATACCTAATCTAACCAATAACAAAATTATTCTCGGTAGTAACCATTGTTCACTGTTGGAGTAATCTGGAAAATGAGAATTTTAAACAGAGTGTGATTTGATGATTTAATCAGATGCAGCTGTACACAGTATGTCAGAAAAGTTTGTTGAAAACAAAATTTCAGTAGTTAATAGAAGTAGCATCATTTCACGATATGGTACCTGTGACTATACACTAAGATGTCTGACCAGATAAGATGTCTAAGTGTCAAATATTTCATCACATTCCGTTACTCCAGTCTAGTTATATTCGGTCGCGTACGATGTGCTCACGACAATGAACAGAGAAGCGCGATAAAATTTTGTGTTCGACTTCAAACATTTTTCGTTGAAACTTATTCTATGATACACCAAGCATTCGGTGATGAAGCCGCATCTCGTACTACAATACACACGTGGTGGAAGCGATTGAAACACTGTACAGTCGTTGGATGACGACGAACGAGGCGAGAGGTCTTCATCCAAAACAGCTATTCACGACGAAGAAATTGTGAAAGTGAGTTCGCAACTGGTCAAACTGTACCAACTGGTCAAATTCTAAATTCTATTTGCAAGTAAAGAAACGCCTGATGCGTCGCATTCGTGGAATCCAGCCCGAGTACAGGAAGCAGTTGGACTCTCTGGCACGACAACGTCTCGGTAGTACGTGGCAACACGTATTTAACACGATATTTCACCGCAAATCAATTTACAGTCTTCTCCCACCCGCCCTATTCACCCGACTTTGCTCCAGCAGACTATTTTTTGTTCCTGAAACTCAAGTTGAAGTTGAAAGGCCACTTTTTCGTCGACATTCCGACCATCCAAAGGACTTGCACCGATCAATTGAAGACGATCCTACAAAATGATTTCTCCAGAGCGTTTGACGGGTACTGACAATGCAACAAGCATATAACTAGAGAAAAGTTTTTTATAGAGGGCTGATTGAGTAAATTCTTTAAATCTGTATTTTTATTTAATTTAGTTCGCAAACTTTTCAGACATACTGTGTATGTAGCTTCAAAATGCTACTTTCCCGAAAGCTTGAAATATTTATTCACCACTTGGATCCTGAACCAAATTTTGATTATTTAAATAACAAGGCAGTTATACAATGCATAATTTCCTTGTAAAATCCATTTTCCCTACGTTGGATAAAAATGGCATAAGAAGTGAGAAATAAGGAAAAATGTCTGCAGAGATTTTTTAATTTTGTTTTATTATTTCATTGTTCATTGTAGTGTCAATACCTTCAATAAAATAATTTCACAAATCTAAGAATTACTTAGCATGTAATCACAAATTGTTGAATGAAGCCGTAACAAATGAAAGGTAACAAATGTTTAAACATTATAAAGACAGATTTAGAAACTAGCAAAAGATTCATATACTGTATAAATTTCATTCATAAAACAAATGTAGAGTTCCTGACAAATTTCCTTGAAATGAAAACAAAAGAAAACAAAAAATTGAATAAAAAAATCATACTTACATTAGGAACTCAATTCGTCCAGATTTCATATTACTTTCAATTATATTATTGAAACCACCAACAACACTGTTTCCAACAATTAAGATAATTGCAATTGAGAGAATAAGAACTACTGCTTGAAAGGTGTCTGCCATTATTACTGCTTTCATCCCTCCCTAAAAACAAGATATAAATTATATTTGTAGTAAAGTGCATTAAGTATTCATTTTGGTAATATATTTAGAAACCAAGTTAAGTATTATACGCTCTTCAATCCTTGATATAGGATATAATCAAATAATACTCATACAGCTTAAAAGTGAATAAAATTAAGCTCAGATATAGTAAGTGATTTTATTGCACAAAAAAGTTTCTTAAGTCTTTTGTAATCATGAAGTTAAAACAAATCTACTTTTTAAAGTGTTTTCTGAAAAAGCCTATGATTTAAATTAAATATTTTAATAAAATAATTACATTTTCAGACCTGTAGATAAAAAGAAGTTGAGCCAGCAATAGTAAGAGTGGAGGAATTCAACATTTACCTCCTCTCCCTGAAAAAATGTTTCATAGTTTAAAATGGCCTGAACAGTTTTCTGATTCTATATTACAAAATGAAATCATAAATAAGAAAATACATATATTCCCATGTTTTAGCACTTATAAGTAAAGTACGATATTTACAATGACAGTGTTTGCAGTCTTACCATCGGTATCTGGATCTCCAGGTTTGACCTATTCTTTCACAGAAAATAAATCAGTATTTTTGTTCAAACATCTTAACTGGAGCGTGTAAATAAAAATTATGACCAAAAATTTTTTCTTGTAATAAAAATTTTTAGTTTTCCTTTATATTAATTAGAATATTTATAAAGAAACTCCTTTCTTTTTCGATTGTGTAAATGGAAATATATTTTTCCAAATCAACATTTCAAAATGTTACTTTTTATATGATACCAGTAATGGACACAAAATTTAATTTTTTTCTGAAGGATGATTCATCTTAACTAAATTAAAATGAAAAATCAATGGGTTTTTTTTAACAAAACCAGAATTTTTGTAAACTTTTTAATGTTTAGGTTTACATTAACATTTAACTAAATAAACAAGATGCATTATACTAATAAAAAAAATAAATAATAAGAACTAAAGAAAATATTTAAAATTTAAAGAAATTAGGAAGAGTTAAAATAATTTAGTTTTAAGCATTTAAAGCAATTTTTGTCCTGAGGTAGATAATCCCCACATCCAGAACATACCATATACGTTACATGTCCAGGGTGGAAACAGCTGTACAAACATACAGTACTAAAGCTGGCTATCGGGGTTCTGAGTATGTTTCTCGGCTTGCGATATTTCTGTGACCTATTTCCACCTGCAGGTCATTAGTGTTGGACTGGAATTTTGGCTACCTGTAGATCTGTCAATTACAAATGATTTAGATATGGATTAATATTTCCTTTAGAGCTGGCGATGTGGCGGCATGGGTCAATGTTATTGCAGGTGTGAGTGACAGAGGCCCCTCCGCAGACTGCATGCTTCCTGCGATGGCAAGCATGTAGTAAGGCCCATGTATATCGTTGCATGGGAGCTCTGAAAGCTTCAGCCAGTTGGGGCCTGAAGTCAGTGTAGAGATTGTGCATCCGCTCTCTGCCAAAACATATACCGGTTCCACCGGAGTACCGGAACGGACCTCCAAGGTTGGCCGTCATGGAGGGGGGTGTACCATGGCGGCTAGCCTTGCTGCAGAAGGGATATAATTAAAATGGTACTTGAACAACATCACATGGTAGAGGGTGCACGTTAACACCCTTGTTTAGAGACATCTGACTCACCGCAAACGAAAAGGAAATGTGGAAAAGAGCAAAGGAAACTGAAAAAAGATACTGAAAAGATCAGTAAAGAGTTAACAAGGTCCCTGTTTGGTAATAACCCATTCAAACCAAGACATTTTATGATTACGAGAGAGAATGGAAGTCCAGAAAGTAAGCCCATTCTTAATTGAAAGAGTGATAACGAGTTGTGTTGGTGGTCCAGTTAAGGATATCAGAAAGACATTCAACGGGTTGCTTGTTGAAGCGGTAAATGACGGTCAGTCAGATAAAATTCAATCTTTCTGTGCAGCCACATAGTACCCTTAACTCATCAGAAGGTGTTGTTGTATGCAGAGATCTGTTGATCTGTGCAGAGATCTGTGCACAGAGAATGAAATTGTCGAGGAAATGTCTAGTCAAGGTGTAATTCATTGTCGAAGGTTGACCATGAGAAGGAATGGTGAGGTGCTTCCTTCTGCCTCACATGTGCTGACTTTCAATAGACCAAAACTGCCAGAGAAAGCACGAGCTGGCATACATCGATTGGATGTATGCACTTTTATACCGCTGCCAATGCGATGTTTTAGCTACCAGCGTTTTTGGACACACACAGCTAGGTGTGAGGGACAAGAGATATGCGTGTGCAGACTTAAAAAACATGAGGGTGAGCCATGTAAAGACCCTCTGACGTGCATTAATTGTAAATGGCATCATAATTGCCATTCTAGGAACTGTCCCATCTATAAGACAAACTGCTATTCAAGAGGTAAAACACTTAAAAAAATCAGTTACTCAGAAGCAAGAAAAGTTGTCAATAGCAGAATGCCTCGACCTGCGACTACTTATGCGAAGTTGGCTGCTGCCCCTTTGGTGCCTAAAGTCAACGTTGAGCAATTACTAGTGGATCTTGCTCCAAGCCTCACCACCTTGAATGGAAGTATTATTGATAATAAGATTCAATCGAGGCAACAGAAGGAAAGAGCAAATATGTTATCCTGTGATAGATACTGTTGACACAATAACTGCTTGATTAACACCAAGCAGAAAATAGCAGCAAAACCCGCTATTGTAAAACACGGTAGTGGTGATGTGTACAAAGTTAAAGAAGCATAGGAAAAAACCAAATTCGTCGCTCAGACGGTCAGTCACATGGAGAAAGAGAATGTGGCGAGAATGCACAAAGAGACTGAGTGTAGTGGACCAATGGAGGTGGAAGTGAGAGGTGAGAAATCTTTGGACGTAGATACTACAGTACATAAGCCTACAGACCCTCAAAAAGCCCAAAGAACTGTTCCAGAGAGAGCGAGCACATCAACTGCCCCATATTTCAATCTAGAAGCCAAAGTAAGAAACACTATTAGTGAGTGTCTAGAAATGGCGAGAGTGCCAAGTTTACCACCCTCACAATCTAACGTCTCGACTGATGTTAGCAGAAGAGCATCGCTCACATCTGGAAGAGAGGATGATGACATGTCTGAGGCCTCAAAAACACTTTCATCAGAGATAAAGCCTATAAGATGAATGGGGAAAAAATCCAAGAAAGGCTGGCCAAAAGCAAAGCCTAGAAAGTAAAATGCAGATATTGAAAGTCAATGAGTAGAGATTAAATTATAATTATGGAACATGTGAGGAAAATTTCTTTGATTAGAAGTAACAGGTTTACCTTTTCTTTTTTTTTTGAGTAGAAGGGGCTAATGATCAAAGTAGTTGATGCCCCTAAAACTTAAAAAAAATAAATAAAAATATTTAAAGCATTAATTGAAACATAGTGTGTTATTTAAAGTTTTGGTAATTTGCTCCCCTTCAAGAAGTTCTGTCTTTCTTTAAACACACAGTACTTTTGTAATTCATCTATATATTCTTCTCTTTAAACATATTGTTTTTTCTTAGTTACTCTCAGGATAAATTTCTAGATGCAATATGTTTTAAAAGATCTCTCACACCAAAAAAAATAAGTCTAGAAATGTGAATGTATATAAGTTATAAATTATAATTTAATTTAAATGATATGCATTAAATACCTGAGAAGCATAGAAGATACAAACAAGGTAAACTAAGCTGACTGCCACATAAACATCAAGCCCAGTAACTAAAACAATAAAAAAAAAAGAAAACATTAACTTAAATAATTACTAAAAATACACGTTTCAAAAATGGGAGAGCCAAAATAGTGTATATTATTTATTAAGTACACATGCATAAAAATCAATTTTAAAATAACAATTTTGTTAATGACAGTCTTTTTATAAGAAAAAATTATGTTAAAAGAATTATTTAAAATTATTTATTCTTTTTGAAACAAATTGAATGAAATTAAATTTAATGAACGTTTACTAGTTATTAAAATATTTTCAACTGTGATTAGTCTACATCAGTGGTTATTAGCAAAGCTGTTGTTACACTATATTACCAAATGCAGTGAAGATATTACGATTAATGGTTAAAAGCAAAGTTGAAGACATTTTATTGTTATTAAAAGATCATGATTTAGCAAAATGAGTTTGGTTAGTTGAATGATTAATAACTTTCACAGAAAATAAAATTGTTCTTAATGACCAAAAACAATAAAGAATTGCAAATTAACCTCTTGCCATTAGCTTGGAATTCAGGATGGTAAGTATTATCATTACATCAATCATATTTTCAAATTCTTGTCATTTACATATTTTCATAGTTATTCAGCATAGTCCAAATGCATACTGCTATGATACTCTAAAAAGATTCATAATTTACTTTTAACTCTGGGTAATAATCACACTGTTCCATGTTTTCTCAATATTGCAAGGTTCTTTATCCTTTATTCAATTCAAGTTCAGTGATTCTAAACTATATTACAATAAATATTTGGTTTTTATGTATGTGTGTTTATGTATTTGTGCATAAGTTATGCATGCTCATACTCAACATGTAATTTTTATGCATTAAATTTTCATTAATATAATAAAAGTAAAATAAACTACTTTCATTGAAATCCTTATTTTTCTGTCATATTTGAATTTATACAATTAATGACATGTTTATGCATTTACAGCAGATATAATATTTCAAAGCATTATTCTATTTATTTGAAAATAAATAATAGTAATGAGTTAGATTAATAATTGAGTTTCAATAAATTAATTAATATTTTATGCTATAAAACTTCACGGTTAATTTCAAAATTAATTTTTTCTGATTATCTTATCTAAAAAGATATCCATAGGATATAGAGTAATGCTGCCTTTACAAAAGAACGCCAAAAATTCTAATTTTGGGTCCATTACTGATGTTTGTACAATGCGATACTCAGTGATATACTACTGCACATTTTATCTACTTATTAATGTAGTGATGTCATTAATTACATTATTTTATTAATTAATAAATATTATAATTAATATATTAATATTTAAAAATATCAGGAAAGTGGTTACGTAATCTATCATAGTGTGTATTAATGGGATTTTTTTTGTCACCGTTTAATTCACCACATAAGTTCAAAGCTTGTGCATGGAAATATGAAATAGATATTTTATAATGTATGAAAAATAACTGGCCAGATCAGGATTGAAACTCAGATGAAAGACTGATGTACCACTCTGCCATGAAAGTTTGCAAAGTTTAAAGAAAAATATTATCAAAATATTAGGAATTAAATATTTTCAATGCTCTTGAGAATTAAATCTCAAATCCGATGACTTTTAAGATCAATTCTAGTAACAAATTGGCACCACATTCAAGTACATTTCATTTCAAGTAACACCAATTTAAGTGAGTTTAACTTTTAAATAGGAGATATTAAATTTAGTATTAACAGACATTAGTAAAATTGAAAAGGAATCAATTTTTTTTTTCCAAATTGTATTAAAAATTTGCTTATCAAAAATTATGATAATCATGTTAGACAGGTCTTTTAAAAGTTAAAATAAATACCTTTAAAAGTAGTAAATAGTATAATGTATACACAAAAGCTTAATTTTCTTTTTTTTCAATGATATCAATAAAACAGAAAATTAAAT
>JAAAKQ030200975.1:0-11843 GCA_010016005.3 Zanna intricata
TGTCGGACTCCCTTTTTTATTACAGCTTCTTTTGTATGTTCTTCGATTATTACTGTTGCAGTTTGGTTCCTGTAAATTTTAGCAATTAATGTAAATATATATATACATTATTAAAAGTACATAACATTTTATTTCACCTATAACTTTTGATTATTTTCTTTCCTTTTTTTTATTGTTATTATTGAATTATTATATATTGTAATTTTTTTTTTACAATTACGGGTTAATAAATCAATATATTTAAAGTCAAAAAAGGTTTAAAAAATAAATTTAAAAAAAAAAGTTAATAAAAAGATCAAGTCTGATTCGAACCGATGTGCCTTCCCTAGTAAGATCTAATCATTTCATTAATTAAAATTTTATTTCGCTGTAATTCTGGAACCAATGAAAATAAGTTTCGGTTATGATATATCGTTGAAATCTCTCAATGACGGCTTATTACTGTAGTTAAGAAAAAGTCCAAAATCAAATTTTTTGGGATATTGGACTTTTTATGACATTCTATTGCAACCAAAAGGGGAGGTGCAAAACTAAATAATAGTCCTAAACCCAAAATTTCAACATCCTATGGTTAATCGTTTTTAAATTATGGGAGATACGTACTTACGTACGTACATACGTACGGACTTCACACCGAAACTATTCAAAATGATTTTAGGGATGGTCAAAATGAATATTTCTGTTGAAATTTGAAAACCCGAAATTTTTCGAGATCACAATACTTCTTTTACTTTTTACAAGTAATTAAAAAAAAAATCCCTTTTCTTCTTAATATATATATATTTTTTTTTCCGGTTTTGCACGTCCTTGGTGGATAGCTTGAACTCTTCGACGCTCAGAGTTTGATTTTGTCTCGGCAGTTTTGTATTCTCTTTTAAGCTCAGTTTGCATGATTTTTTTTTTGTAACCTTCATGCTCTCTACAAAAAATATTCATCTAAATCGACGCAGAAGTTTTTGTGTGATTGAATAAGAAAATATTCAGATTAATATATTACTATGGTTTTGTTAAAGAATTATTTAAATTTAAAATAGTCTCTATACATCTGCATTACTGGGTCTTATCTCTTTGTAAAGTTTTTGTATTTCCAAACTTTAAAAAGAACGTACAATAATTGATGGTAATTTTGAACAGCTTTGACAGACGGATGCAAAAGCGGATTCGTATCGGCGTTATGAATAACCAGATCTGATAGAAGGATCGTTGGAGAAGGGTAGCTATAGCATTGACAGCTATTATAAAAGAGAGAGCCGATGGTATTTCCTTTCCATCATATAGAAAACTTATACGAAAAAGGATAGAAATCGGTCAAAATCGGGGGTGGCCTGGTCAGGCATAAATTCGCATACATTTTGGTATTCGTATATCGGAACATCTGCGGGGGTTTACACCCTTTTTCGATTCTCCCACAAAAAAGATCCTTTTTCAAGGGTAACGATTCGGCCGGTTACATTGAGTTTCTTCATTTTTGCTGTACGATTGTGAGGGTGGTTGGAAGGATAAAAGGACATTGTAAAAGGGTTGCTCGGTCACTCTTTTGTATCGTCGTGGGAACAGATGTCTCTTATTGCCCTTAGTTATGATCAATTGCGGCATAAGTACAACCTACGCATGATTTATAAAAGCTTTGTGAAAAATATAATTTATAACGCTTCTACGTCAGTTATACAGCAAACTTATAGTACTAGATAATTAGTTTTAGTAAATTATATTAAGGTTCAACAACGATTTGTTGCTTTTCATATATTTCTTTCTAAATGTCATAAAAAAATGAGAATCATATAAATACGGCACATCATGACATTGTAATTATAATGATATTGCTGGCTTCATTTGCCAGTAATCGAGTGATGACGTTATTGTCGAACTACCAGTTTCTATACGCTTGTGTTAATTAAATGTAATAATATATTTATCTTATTAAAGGGAAACTACTTCGTTCTTCACTTTTAACTCGTATCAATTGCTAGTAATATAGTTCTGGAGAGTTTTTTTTTAAATTTCATATATGTAATTATTATTCTTTACGATATTACCATATAAGACTAAAATTTGTGTGTAGGATATGGAAATTGAATTTTTGTAGCATATGAAAAATGCCATGCATGACCGGGAATTGGAATCCGGGACCTTCGGATGAAAGACCGAGACGCTACTCCACTCCACCACGATCGTTGAATTTATAATTTTTATTCTTATTATAAAATAAATTTTCACTTTGTAAATCTTGTTTAATATGTATGTCAGTATATTTTCTCTTTTATAAATGTATGTATAATAAAAGCATGGAAATAAAGATTCATTTCAGTTGTGCCAAACGACAAGTAAGAACCATAGTTTAGTTAAGAAAGTATACGTACAGTACGTTGTATGAAAAATAAATTTTCTAGAAATTGGAGATTTAAAATAAACATTATTATCGCTTATCTTCATTTTCCTCTCAGTTTTTAGGTAGATTTCATAAATGAAAGAAGGGCAAGTTTAATAATTATCTCTGGAGATAGCATAATATCAATCTTGGTTACTGGAGTATTATCGGGAATATCCCCCCCATACATCTGATAGCGAAGCAAAGAACTGGAATATAGGAAGGCATGCCCAAAGGTGATGCAAACATCAAATTAACTTTTTCGAAAAAAACAAAATATCGCTATAAATTTCTTATAAAGTAAAATATCGAATTTATTTTCAGTACCTACTATTCTTTGGATAAGGGTCTAAAACTTATCTAAGTAATGTTTTTAGATATTATCAACCGTCGGTCCAGGGGGTGGAAAAAATGGGGTTTCAAAGACAAAAAAATCATACTGCCCTAACAGGCACAGTATCGAATCAGTTTAAAGTGGCGTTAGTCTTCTAAACATTAACTAAAACTTTCATGTGAAACAATCTTTAATATGACCAATCATTTCGGCCAGGGATTGATAAAATGTTGCTGGAATTGTAAGAAGATGGGGCTTGCCGTATACTAAACATGTGAATTTTTTTTTCTTACACAGCCATTGTGGTATTGTGTAAGTTTTAAGTTTTTCTTAACTCTTGGTGGAAATATTTTTTTTACCCTACTTAGCATCAGTGAAATCTACCTCTGTCTTCTGGCGAGCCAGAAAGGATTTTTTTATGTTTACTGGTAAACGTAACAATCAGGATAGCGTTGATAAAACTCCCACTAGCACCCATATCAAAGTAAAAATATATACAATACTATAATGTAAATGTTTATTTTTTAATTAATAATATGGTAAGGAAATGAATGATTTCCATTCTAACTTTTTTGTTATGATAATTTTTTAAATTCAAACTCCTCGTTGCATTGATTATTTTTAGCGTGTAAAATACCGTATTTTGTTTCTTATATTTATAAATTTTGCTTATCGGATGATTAATTAACTCGTAACTTTCAAAAAGCGATACGAAAAAATTTTTATTTTAAACGACGAAACTTTTTAATTTTAATTATAATGTATAAGGAGGAGAAAATTATTAATAAAAAGCAATAAGTGGAAGAGAGATACGAGTATTATATTTCTAATACTTTAAAGTAATTTAATCCGGGTCAGGTCGTCGTCAAAGAATGTGGGTGTTATGTTTATTTACGTGCCCGGGGAAAAGTGACAATGTATATGACAGCAGTATATAGGTGGTAGGCTTAAAACAGTACAGTTATGAGATATCAGCGGTGCGTCGTCGCCGTCGACGTCGACGTCGTCTATAATATATAAAACCGTGAGCGGCGCGCTGCCGTTGTTGTACTGACGTCATTACAGACGCCCACCTGTTGCAAACCCCTTTCCATACACGAGAAAGCACGCTTTTAACACGTACACATCGTACTTTAAACCATAAGAATAACCGCAACGAGCTGTTATTACTGTACATTAACCGAATACGTTTTCAACCCTCACAGATGCTAATAACAAATCCAATCTGTTCGCATCGATGAAATTATGTTCTTTTTTTATGATATATTCATTCTACACCGATGACCGGAAAGTAAAATAAAATATTTTATTCGTATATTAAAAATTATGCCAGCCGAATATTAAAAATACTACACAATTTGTCTGAGAAGTTCACGAACTAATTTGAATAAAAAATACAGATTTAAAGATAAACGAATTTACTCGCATCACCCCTCTATATAGAACCCTTCTCTTGTTATATATACTCGTTTGTATAATGGTTATATAGCGCTGGTAGAGCCCATCAAACGTGAAGAAATCACTTTTTGGAATCGCCTTCAACTGCTCGGTGAAAGCCCTTTGGATGGCCAGAATGTCATCGAAATATCTTCAACTTGAGTTTCCGGAACAAAAAATAGTCTGCTGGAGACAAGTCGGGTTAATAGGGCGGATGGTGTAAGACGATGATTTGATTTGCGGCATAATAAAGTATTAAAATTCTTACCATATGCACCGAGTCATTGCGTTCAAAAGAGTCCAACTGCCCGGATACTGGTACTCGGGCCGATTCGACGCATCAGACGTTTCATTACTTGTAAATACAAGTTAGAATTTACAGTTTGACCAGTTGGGACAAATAAATAATGAATTTGGTCCTTTTTGATCGTGAACGGCTGTTGAAGGTCTCCCGCATCTTTCGTTGTCGCCCAACGACTCTCTACCGTCTTTATAAAATCGTTTTTGACCACCTGTATGTTGTAACACGAGATGCGGCTTCATCTCCGGATGCTTGCTGTATCATAGAATAAGTTTCAACGAAAGATTTTTGAAGACAAACACAATATTTTATCGCGCTTCTCTGTTCCATGTCGTCAGCTCGCACAATGTCATACGAACACAACAATACGCGGCCGAATATAACTTGAGTCTGGAATTTCGAAACGTGATGAAATTATGTACACACATCATCAGACATCGTACTACATAGTTCTTTAGTTGTCCGAGAGATAGCCCTACTTTTTTTTTTTAACCGTTTTTTTTTTTAACACCGTTAAGGTATATTTCAGAGGATGAGGATGTAGCGTGTGTGAAAAATGCCATGCCTGATCGGGATTCGAACCCGGTACCTCCGGAGCTACTTGTATTGATTAGAGAAATCTTTTTCGGAAACTTTTCAGACATACTATGTATAGTGTTTATTGTTAAACCGACTTTAAAATAATAATACGTTGTTTTTAATAACCGTAATTAATAAGTAATTAATTATAATTTAATATCTAAAATATTAAAATTTTTACCCGATAATTAAATCTTGCAGTTTAACGTATCAAAGACGGTTTTTTTGTTTTGCCGGTCTTGTATCTCTTGTTAGTCTTCCGGTTTGTGTAGTGTTTACAGAAATTGGGTTTACGCAGTCGGTTTACGAGTATATGTAGAGGTTGAAGAAGAGATGTCAATCCTCCAAGAATAATAACGTAATCGCTCTTTACAGCGATCAGTTTTTTCATTACATTATCGATCGTACGACTCGTAAAATTTTCCGTTACAAATACAAAAGATTTTCATAATAAAGCACTTGGTCGACGCTCCTGAAATCATTTAATTTATACTAATTCATTATTCATCCTTCATTTTCTTATACTCGTTCGAGAATATTGGTGAAAGGTTTTAATTTTGTTTAATGTTTTCTTTTAAAAATTACCTCCAGGAGTAATTTTTTCCCGTCCAAGGTATTGTCGACATCACCGAGCAACGTTGGTTTTCATAACCCGAAGTTCGTATTTCAACCCTACACTCTCAATTGTTACCGATGGCATTTCGAAAGTCACCGCTGTCTGGTCCGCATTCTGATTTGATGTAAGGAATAATTGTTCCTTTTTTAAATCTATGATATCTTTGAAAATTTGTCAGTTTATTTTCATACGTTTCTTGTAGCCGTGAATTATTCCGAGGTGTGATGACCACAGGATTGTACGTCAACAGGAGTCGTAACATAGCCCATATGATTATATGTCGCCAATATGGCAAGAGTATCGCCGTTGGCCGGTAAACGCTTTTGTCCACTGCACTTTTCCCGTTAGATGTTTGAATCGATAACCACAGCTCCACATCAGCCAGTTCAACGTCTGCTTCCTGACATGTTTGGATATAGTAACCGATTCCATCCTGTACTTGATCGAAAGACCTGCGGCATCAACAAGGCTGTGCCGATTCCCAGTTCTAACGAAATCCCAGCAAATTTGCTTAAGGCCTGTGGATCAGCTTCACTTATATGATGATGTTCTGTGGCTGATTCGTAGGCGAAGTGTGCTCAAGCGCGACCTGATCATCGATATCGACCGGGGACCCGTTATCGATTTTGTTTCCGCGTACGAGATAATTATTTCCGGGAAAATTCATAGACAAGACTCCTTTGCCGGCCGAAGGCGAACCCGCTTATATCTTATCTCCCGCCATTTACCACCTTCCACCAACATTAAAACGGGAGGGAACCTGATTATCGCGATTTGGTCCCTTCTTCGGATCTTATCTCCCAAAAGTTGAAAAGATCTCGCCTTGCACGGAGTAGCTGAGCCGCACACGGTGAATGTATCTGAAGTTCCCGAGCATATATATACGAGTATACTAATTGGGGATTTGAAAAATGTGCAAGAAAAAATATATTTAAAAAAAAAAATGTATATATATATATATATATATATATTTATTTATTTATTTACATGATTGTTTAATATAAGTTTAATGATTACATTATGGTCATTATCATCAATGTGAAACCTTAAAACCGTGTACGACACGCAGGCTATTTTTGCAACCGTCATTCCGGATAAAATGGTTCGCGTGATATGTGGGTGTGTTCGGAAAACGTTTAAGTTAAAACCCTAAGGATAAATATTTTATATGGTATCCACGTCGATCCTGAACCGAAATCAAGTAATATATTTTATATTTCACTACAATGTGTATGTTACATGGTGTAGCTTACACAATGATTTATAAACCATTGTGTAATTTGTCATAATTTTGTATGCTCGTCGATCAATATATATTTTATTAAAAGTTAATTTAAGCTGTTAGTAATGATTTCCTTTATGCTTGCGTAGAAGAAGAAATTTCATACGTTAATGTAATTTAAAATCAATATTGTAAGTAGAAATGCTACTAAATTACTCGATGAAATTTTTTTTTTTTCTATACTGAAAAAAGAATCTCGTTTATATTGTAATACTGTATTTTTAGTAGATAATATTTAAACACGTGAAGCAATGCGAACCTGGTATTTCAGCTGACGTGATGTTTATTGACCTGTGGTGTTTTGTAACGAGAAGTTGAAATGCTAAGGAGAAATAACTCACCCGTAAAAGTATTTTGATAAAAGTGGGAAAAAATGAAAATATTAAACGTTATTCTATTTTTAATTTAAATGTTAAATATTCAACTGTATTATATTTTGGAAAATTTAATTTAAAATAAATATGCATTTAAGACAAAAAAAAAAAAAAATATCGTTCCATTGGTTATAAGAGGATGGTTGTATTAAGTTCCGATCGATATAAAATTTTATAAATCACTTCAGTAATGGATAGATTATGGAAATAGTTTTTTTCAATGGATAATAGAATATACTTATCCAGTATTTTTCCTGGAATGATCAAGAAAAACTACGTTAAAACCGTTATTAGTGCTCCATAAAAAAAAAAAAAAAATTATAAAATAAAAATGAACCTGATTAAAGCTTATATTAATAATTTAAAATACAAAAAAAAAAAAGAAAAAGTATTAAAAGTAAATATATGTACACAGTGTTCCCGAACAAAGGTTCCTGAACTAAATTAAACAAAAATATAGATTTAGAAATAAACGAATTTACTCACATCAGCCCATATATATAGAACACTTCTCTAGTTAAACACTTGTTGCAGCGCCGGTACATCAAATGTTCTGGACTTTTTGGATTGCCTTCAACTATTCGGTGCAAGTCCTTATGGTTGCCGGAATTTCTTATAAAAAACGGTCTTTCGTTTTCTCCTTGAGTTTCGGCTACAAAAAATAATCATTTTTGAAAAAAAAAATTAAAATAAATATTTTTCTTTTACATTTTTTATCTTTTGTTAGCAACCATATTTGTTATATAGGCTGTTTAAAAAGTGACACAACCTTATGGAAAGATGAATAAGTTACAATAGTTATTGAAAGTCCCCCCCCCCATTTTGCATTTCCCGTAACTGAATACAACGTTACGTTCTCTTAAACACATGTTTTGTAATGTTTGTTGAAGAATTGTAGCGACACATCGTTCCAACTACGCTCTGCAATTTGAGAACGGTGTGAGGATGAGTTTTGTAAGCGACTTTCTTAAGATATCTCCACAAGAAAAAATTATGAAATCAAGGGGGCCACAACCCTTTCAAAATTACTTGTCTATGTAAACACTTATCCAAAAAGTCCCTTTCGGCATGTTGGAAAGTGGAGGTAGATTTCACCGGTGATAAGTTAGGGATAAAAAAGATTTCTACTTTAAAGTTAAGAAAAACTTTAAATTTACTCAATACGACAATGGATGCATGTGAAATTTTCACATATTTAACATAAGACAAGCCCCATCTTACAATTCCAGAAACATTTTTGTCATCCCTTGACGTAAGGGTTGTTTGTATCAAAAATTGTTTCAGACAAAAGTTTTAGGTAATGTTTAGAAGACTAACTACCGATTTAAATCGATTCGATATTTTGTCTATTAAGAGAGGTACAATTTTTTTTGTCTTCGAAATCCCATTTTTTCCACTCCGTGGGTCGTCAGTCGGTGATATAAAAAAAAGTTCCTTAAATTAAGTTTAGGGCCTTAAATCAAGGAATAATAGGAACTTTAAAGGAATTAATAAGAGAATAATAGCGATATTTTACTTCTTCAAAATAGCTCTCTCATTTCCATTCCCATGATCCAATTTTTTCCATTAACGAACTCGACCGAGATTTGGGGTCGTTATATCTTATGTTTCAATTTGAAAGTAATTGGTGCAAAATTACGGCAGTTATCGTGTCCACAAGATAGTGATATATATATATATATATAATATATATATATATAAAATTTTGAACTGATGGTGGTTTTGGGGTTTGGGGAATTTAAAACGCGAAGATATGTCGAATGTTTCCGAAAGTCAAATCATGGCGTCCATTACAATAGGTAGCTTTCTTATGAAATCTACCTAAAAATCCATACTGTTGTTAGCTGTATTAGCCGTAGGATGTACTACTGAAATCACTTGTATTCTAGCGGATCTTTTAGATATAGTGTTTACAAATTGTTTCACCATTTGTATGGAGCGCTCACTGTATTCTGTATGCAGTGAAAGATGTCTTAAAGATTCGAAATTACGTGAAATCGCACACCAAACACTCACTTTTTATCCGTGCAGCAGATGCGTGAATTCTGTGCGTTCACCTATCTATCGAGATGGAACAATGCCTGGTCAGACCAAAACCGATTATTGAGTTCTTCCTCAACTAGCGTTACAGATGACATTGGCCGCTTATTAAAAGCTGCACGTTTTCCAAAGTCTGCTCGAGTTGTCTACTCGTGAACAACACGAATTCTATACAAGTGCAGTTTAAAAAGCTTGCGCGAAGACGTGTGGGGACTATCAACAGAGAGACTGTCCACATAGGTGTCGCACAGACTTCTTGGAACTAGTCCACCAGGTCTAGTGGTTAACGCGACATCGCAAATCAGCTGATTTCAAAGTCGAAAGTTCTATGGTTCAAATCCTAGTAAAGGTAGTTATTTTTATACGGATTTGAATACTAGATCGTGGATACCGGTGTTATTTGGTGGTTGGGTTTCAATTAACTACACATCTCAGGAACGATCGATCTGACACTGTACAAGACTACACTTAATTTACATTCATACATCCTCTGAAGTAATACCTTACAGCGGTTCCGGAAACTAAACAGAAAAAAAAGTACTCGTTTATTCACTTCAAACTGTCGAGAAGACTACAATATTATTATCATTTTACCGCGATCAGTCGCTAATTTTTCATATTTATCTAAATTAAGTATGATTTTTAATTAAATTGTGTTAGCTCAAGTTTTGAACGAGACAATTTATTATTTTTTAATTATTAAAACGTTAAAAAAATTACTTTAAACGATAATTATCGCCCTTAATAAGTCAATGTAATTATTAATGAAATCTTTGCCGAGTATAATGTTTACTAAATTTGGTAGTATCTTGGCTACGTATTCTTTCAAGGGAGAACTGTAACTGGATATAATTAATTCTTTTTTTTTTTATAACCTTTTTAGTTTGCTGCTGTAAAAATAAAATATAGCTTTTATATTTATTATATATGTTTCTTTGCTATTTTTAGTTTAATATATTTTGTTTTATTTTTATAATAAAATTATTTAATATTCTTTAAACAAAAAATATTGTTCCAGAAAGTTGATTAATTTCTGTTGCTCATATTTTATGTTTTTTTCTTCTTTTTTTTTTTTAACATTTAGTTAAGCGTATTACAGGTAGGATATATATATATAAACTTGTTTAAATCCTTTAGGCTTGTAATATGAGGAAAGCCAGTCTGATTAACGGACAAGAGACATAAATGAAGGGCTCCGGTTTGCTGCCGGCTACTTATAAAACTAGATAGTATAGGCGCGATGTATTGGCAAAGTGTTCTGGCAATAATCCAGGCTCTGGCGCGCTGCTGCTCCCTTGTACCCCGTTCGTTGTCGTAATTACCGCGTCGGCGGCACAACTTGTATACTTGGTTGCGGTCTCCGGTTAATCGCATCGCAATTCAACGAACGATACATTTCCTTGTTGTTACGTCGCTACACCCCGCTAATACCTTAACGGTGTAGTTTTCTGTTTTTGTCATCGTGTGACTAACATCCGTTTTGTGTGTGTGTGTGTGTGTCTGTATCATCATACGTTCATTTGACTTGCTCATCTCTATTTGATGCCAGATAATAAATTTTGATGCTAACTGCATGTGTATTTATAAATCGGTTTAAAACCAAATTTAAATCGTGATGTCATATCTTTGGAAAATTTATGATATTAAGTCTAATTTTCGTTACATGAAAATTACCTGTTGTTATAAGCGTGCGTAAGATAGTAAACCTTTTTTTTATCTTTTATATCAGTTAAAGCGTAAATTATAAATACAATGAAACATCCAATTTGTTACGCAGCTTCAAAAGTTATGTTAAATAATCGGCGAACTATTTTTATTTTATTTATTATTTAACCATTTATTATTGTAAAAGAAGTATTGAGATCGTGAAAAATTTCGGTTTTCGGATTTCATTGGAAATATCCTTTTTGACTATCCCTGAATACATTTTTACTGATTTCGGCGTGACGTCTATTATACATATGTACGTATCTCACATTACTCAAAAACGATTAGCCATAGTATGTTGAAATTTTTGGATTTAGGACAACATCTAGTTGTGCACTTTTCCTTTTTTTTTCAATCGACTGAACCAAATGTGTCCAAAAGAGCCCAAAATCCAAAAGCAATCTGGATTTTGGACTTTTTCTTATCTGCTGTAATAAACCCTCATTGAGAGGTTTTTAACGATATACAGAATGTATAAAAACTGCACGGCAATCTCTCGGAAACGGATTCTATATCTAAAAATAAGAAAAAAAGTTTCTAATAAACATATGCATGAAAACGTTTTAGAAAAACTAGAAAATTGCCTAGAAAAGTGTAATTTTCGTCTTCGATTTTTTATGGTTTTACCATTTTTTCTCAAAAACCGCAAAGAATACAGTGTTGGGACTAATTTTATTGTATTTTTCAGGCTAAAAAACATAAGAAACCATAACATTTACCGCTAAATATGGGTTCCCAGAATTTCGGTAACGTGTTATTTAACGGGAGGAACTGAAAACCGGGCGAAATCTTTCGCTAGCCGTAA
>JAAAKQ030201008.1:0-29411 GCA_010016005.3 Zanna intricata
TTGCATAGACATAACAAAAAATAAACAAAGCATGCGTCATCGACGCAAAACGACAGTACTACCAACATAAACAAAAACATAACTAAACTGTGGATAAATATTGACTTACCCTCGTATTACATCTGCTGCACCGTTTCGTGAAACGGCGATATTTGTTTTATTAAATCTGTTATTTTGTTTATGTGTTATAAGCTAATGAGTCGCTGAACAAATGCATGTTCATTCACGTCCGTAACAAAGTTTCAATACTAATACAAAAAAAAAAAAAAACCGATTTAGGCTTGACAAATATCGACTTAGGAATACACACTTTTAAAATTTTGAGATAAAACGATATACTCCTCAAAACCAATTATGCTCTACAAGAAATGTTATCAGAAAATTCGATGTAGTATTAACACGTATAGAGCATTTTGGCTTCGCTTCAATCCGCCGTTTGCGGCCGATTTTTTCCACAAAAACTAAATCTAATCCTTTTACTATATTTAATACCGTACTGTGAAAGTTTATAGATGTATTAATATATGCTATTTTCAGTTAGTAACTTTATATTACAATAATATCGTTTATAATACTAAATAGGCGTATTATGGACATACGCACGCACACATACACAAAAAAACAAATGATTCCATTTAATGCGGGAGTTCGTTTACACAATAAATTAACAAGCAGCCAAAACAATTGCATAAAATAAGCTTTCTACGACAACAAGTGGTTAACAAGGCATATTTAAAAACCTTTTTGAACATTTCACAAAAGTTGAAAAAATATTTCTTCATATTTTGTGAAGATAATTTCATTGGTGAAATATAATCGCTTAATTCGCCAGAAGAAGAATATCGGACAACAAAATGTAACAGAATATCGAATCCATAACCTCCGAATTTTTACTGTTTTACGGAGCGAGTTAACTCGGCTGGCTATAATATAGCGCGAATATTATAACTGTAATATCGGAAAATAAATACTGAATAATAAATGCGTCATTTATTAATTCTAATAGACTTCGTACATCATGAACTTACAGGAAGTTTAATTTATTTTATAGGTTGATTTAGTATTACTTGTGCGATTGACGGAAAATCATCCGATTTAAAATAACGTAGAATTTTTTTCTTTAATATTAACCTAACCTTTAAATAGTTAATATTTTTTGAAAAGTTCACTTAATAAAAAAATATGCTCGATATAGCTTTCTTTAAAAATATCTGTACTTTGAATTTTTAAAACGCTTTAAAAATTATAATTCAGGCTTGATTTGGCTCGCCCCTGAAGCTCCTAATTCACTAGAAACAATCGACACTTATAACACGATATAACCGATAACAAGATTTAATAGACACATGTTAACGTTTGTCAATCGCATCCCCATCTTTCAGCGCTTAATAAATAAAGGTTATATTACATACAGAATTCGGGAATTTGTGTCGAAGCATTCTCGCTAATTCTTAAGTCGTAACTTTAGACAAAAGTATTTATTTATTATCTTACTACGTACCTAATCAATTTTGCGACCGCTTTAAAATCGGGAATCCATGACGTAAATCGGTAAACGTTTAGTATTTTCAATAGAAATCTCGTCGGCGGTCGAGAATTCACCACCGATCCAGCAGAAATAGAGGGAACAGCCGTAGCAACTATTTGCATATATAGTTAAATCACATACCCGATTTTAATAACAGTAATATTTTCTTTTCGCAAAATCAGCAAATTAATCGGATAGATGAAAAATGCTGACGTAAAATAAATTAAAATATTGACAAAAATATGCAACAGGAAAACGCTTATAAGGCAAATTTAACTTGCATACGAAGTAATATATAAAATATTATACTGCTATTGTACGAAATAAAGTAATTTAAAAGAAATATATATTATAACCATCAGATGTAGTCCAAATAAAAAGATAAGAACACTTACCTAAGTGTAGCGCTTTCGGAGTATTACGCCATCCTCAGCATCAAATATATAAATTACACATTATTAAAATAAAATTAAAAGTAAAGAAAAAAAATCATCAGTATGTTTATATTTGTGACCATAAACTAAAATCTCTTACATCTATCACGGTAAGATAACGAGTGGTATCTTTCAGTTATTACATCAGGTCTAGTTGTTTATTTAAAGTTTATATTTATTTTAATATTTACTAACATAATATTTCTCCAGTGAAGTAAAAAAACCTTTAAACAATTAGTTTCGTTATACTTCGCACTCTAAATTTCATAAAGCTAAAAGTTTTTATTTTGAATCGAGAGCTCATGGTATAAGATTAGGATGAAGCTAACGGCAACTCCTGCCCGTCTCTTTTATCTCCGTATTAGCGAAAATGAGATACCCCATTCACGGCTGCGACGGCTAGGGAACCGACCGTTAAGTAGATTTAAATACAACGTTTTTTCTCCCAATTAAAGCCGAGGATTTTAATCCTCGGCTTATAAGATTTACTTTTACAAAACGTTTTATCCTAATTTTAAGTAATAAAAATACTTTCATGTTAAGGCAGGTCCTCCAAAGAAAATTCCTGGAAAACATACAGCAAGACGAAAAAACAGTTTGATAAACGAACAACACATTTTCATCACTATATTACTGTAACTAAATTTAATTTACGTATTAAATTAACTATCGGAAATTCTTCCTTTATGTAAAATGACAAAAAAAATACAAAATTTTATAATTAACATTTTAATTGACACAAAACTTTATAAAGTAAGAATCATAATTAAGTCGACTAGTAGTAGTAGTAGTAGTAGTAGTACTGTGAGCCGCCCGTATTTAGTACATTCCATTAAAAATAATCGATTGCTATTATTATTTTAATTAAAGTAATTGGAAGCAGTCGCTAAATGTTTCCATTCTTGAGATTATTTGTTAACAATACCTCCCATGACGTAAACAATTTTTTCCCGTGCCACAAGAACGTTACTGTAAGGTCAGGCGATAACCTAACTCGAACGACACGTCTTACGGGAGAAAGGATGAGAGAGTTAATAATTAGATCAGAAAACGATAAAAGAAAGTTTGAGAGTAAATACCCTTTCCAGTATTTGGGAACCGTTTTAACAGGGGTTAGTAAACTACAGGAAAAAAAAGACTGCCGGCAAAGAGGCTCGTAAGCGATTCAGATAATTCTCTCGAAAGGAGAATTCGTCGGCCAGGGCGTCTGCGGAGACCGGAGAGGGATCCGACAGCGAGAAGAATATCCGATAGAACACCCGGGGGAAGAAGAAAGCAAGGTCTAGAAAGGAGTGGTCGGAATCGGAGGAAGATTGTGGGGGTTAGAAGATGAATGAAGGCGACAAATAGAGACGGCCGGAGGAATTCGATACAGAAGTAAAACCTTTCCTGAGATGGACGCCGGAAAGACGGTTTTACTAATATATTTAGACAGAAGAAAACTCTTGTCGATTTACTACTAATTGTAAATTTTCGGCGAATCGAAACTTGCCTGAACTCAAATAACTTAAAGAAAGCAATGGTGACAAGTAGTTATGTTCTTTTAAACTTCAAAATCGAATGCGGTCATCGAACTAAAAAATAATATTTTTTGAAACCGCTATAATTTGATGTCGGTTACGCGATAGTCAGCTTTTAGAAATAAAATTTTATCTCGTTCAGAGAACAATCTAAAAGTTTATTACGATCCAAATAAAAAAATCCGATTAAATAATTAATCTGGATTAGAATTACCAAGAACGTGTTTACGCACTGAAATATATATACATGCATCTGAGGAATATAATGATCTTAAATTATTAAATATTTGACCAACAGCAACAAAAAATAAGTTGTAGAAAAAGTTATTGTAAACCGTAACGTAAATGAGGATGTAAAAGGCACCGACAATGATTCGTATATATTTCACATTCACCAACCGACAAACAAGCAAAGATTTACTAAACAATAAAAAATTACAAGGAATAAAATAGAAACAAAAATTAATCATAAAAATAACTGTTTGCAATGCACGAATGTAAATGGCTTGTACAACCGTGAGAAGAACAAATGATAACCTTGTAAATAAGGTCACGATTTAAATAATCGTCAAAGAGATTTAAATATTTTAAGCATTTATTGCCTTCAAATCGAAAAAGTAATCAAGTTCAAACGATCGATACATCACTTCTTTATTTTCGAGTTACTTCAAATATTAGAAAAAATTAATCTCGAATTCAAGGCGTTGCCGTTTGCGAAATATCCTTAATATTCCGTAAACATTTATTTAAAAAGTGGAGAAGGAATTGTTTATCATTTTCGATCCAAAATAAAGGGACGTCTAAAGACTACAATCGGGAGTCAGGCTCTAAACAGGCTATGCACTCGTAATTTAAGATAAATTCCAAATTCCTAAGATACTATTGTTGTAGACCCGATACAAATACAAATTTCACTCTACAGTAAAAATATTTTATTACCGATTACTCGTACATTCATCGATTAGTGGTTTTCCTAGAGTCCGAGGGATACCCTTTCCACAAACCTTCTGCTGCCAAGCTAGCCTCAATTTACTAAGTAATTTTTATTTCTTCCCAGAGAAGTTACTTATTCCTGTTTGTTTTGTTTCATTTTCTTTGCGTAAGTTCATCTTCGGGTGTCTAATCGAAGCCATTATGTAAACAAGATGTACGCGTATACTAATCGACGAAATTGACAGTTTAACCCTGCTGTTACAATTAAACTCGTATTAATTATTACCCAAGATTTGTACAAAATATACAGAGAAAAAATCTTCCGGCTAGAGTTTTTGCGAAAATTATTCAGAAATTGTAATTTAATTAGTTCATACGCAAAAATTTATCGTCATTAAATATTAAAAAAAATTGATATGAAATATAAATACATATTTAATAAGATAATTATTATAATATAGTAGTGTGTGAAGTAGAACGATAATTAAAGATATAACCTAATCAAAGACGTGCAGTAAAAGGGACCCCGAACAACTTTCTCTTGCAGTTTCCCTCTTATAACACGATATACACAAAACCGATGATACGGCTCCCTTGTACGGTTTAACGGTTTGCTTCGTCAAGTAATAACAACAATAACATCTCAAAAGCGTTTAGTCATCGACTTTACGAAATCCTTTCGCTGAAAGGTTAACTTTTTTTTTTAACTTTGTATTATACGATATAATACGCTATCAGTCATCGGATAAAGTAAAGAAATCGCGTGTCGAATAACGAGTAAGTAATTTATCGTTAACTGGGTAACAAATAAATTGTGAATTAAAGGTTCAGCGAGAAGTTTTATAAATACTAAAATACTTGTACGCGTACATATAATTACACATTTAGAGTAACGAGACCGAACTAATTTTTTTTTAAACAAAAAATAACAAAGATGTTTACAAACCGAATTTACCCTTAAATAATACCTACCGCATTCCATACTCATTCTTATCATTAGGTTAACAGTCCAAAGGTCAATTCAATCTTCAGCGAGACAGATGATACAAAAAAAAAAAATCCCACTTACTGCAGTACAGCATACAATGCTTGCCTAGTTCATCAGTTAAATGAAATAATAAGATTAAAAAATTAAATAAACGAAAATAAAAATGAAAAATTAACGGAATACAAGCATGAAATCGATACGTGAAAAATAAACAGTTAGATCGATAACTCTCTAAGTCAATGATACCCAAATGACACGCGATTATATTTTTACTAAAAAAAAAAAAAAAAAACACATAATTAAAAAAAGGTAAAGTATACATAGCACTAAGAAAGCTATTCAAACATTATCGTTAAACAATTTCCATACGTTAATAAACAGACGAGCCCAGCGATCGCAGAATCATATGGTGGGAATCGAATCGTTTATATATAATTCATATCCGTTAATGCTGACACAACGGAAACTATATTTCTTTTGAAATTTTTTACAAAGTTAGAAAAAACACTTTTATCTCCGATGAGATAAAAATAAAAAACACATAATTTTTACTTTTCAGGCGATAAGGTCTTTTATACTAAAACTTTACCCTCAACATAAATAAATATATACATTTAATCACTATAAATTTACTATTTGTCGACAGGACCATTGTTAACAATCGTTTAGCGAGTATTCATAATTCATAACCCGTAATACTGCGCATTATAAAATATCTGCACATATGACTCGCGTGCGATTTGAACAAGTGTTACAGATCCGATGTAAAATGATTTTTTATGTACTATATATACAAACACGGAGTAGAAGGTCGACAATTAATACGTATATTGTTATTATAGAATACGTAAAAATGAATTAACAGTTTAACCGGCAAATTCTCGCGCTTAAATACGCTGCACACTTCTTGGCGTACATATTAACAAGACCTGATCAAACCTTTATTAAACTAAGATATGGGAATCGATGAGAAAACAAAAAGATAAAAAAGGAAGAAAAGAATGTAAAAGATAAACCCACCGATAACCCCTTCAAATAAGTTTGACTTCTTGTTACCCGCCCATAAAAAAAAGATCTGTACGCAGAAAACTGCAGACTCCCGGCTTAAACTATACAAGTAATGACTAAGATGCAAGCCGACAAGGAAGGGATAATGGAGCTAAAAACGGGCGATGGTGTGCAAAAGGATCACGAAAGAGATAACTAACACGGGATAAGCGCGTTAGGAATGCTTCGATGCGCCCATCAGGTGATGAGTGTTATCTAGAATTCAAGGGGTCATTTGGATACATCCGGGGCGTCAATCGGATCAAAACGACTATCGCAAACAATCGAATTAGTATTTATTTACCTTTTTATTAGTTTAACACACGGCCATTAAAAAAAAAAAAAAAAAAAGCTAGACGTAAAAGTAATAGATATCTATCGCCAAGCGAAGACGGAAAACGTTTATCGGCAACATTATGTAAACACATCGGTTCAAATATTCCCCTGATGTGAATGTAATGTTTTAGATCTTGCGATATCATAAAGTTACACGACACACTCTAACTGCAATAAGTTAATTGACGACAAATAACGGCAGTAAATTATATGAAGAACGTAATCATCACCGGACATATTAACAGATGCGATAAATGAAATAATTAATAAATTAATACATAATTAGCACTAATACTCCTCAAATAACGTAGAGCTGAGAAATGTTAAAAAACACACTGATGTACGTGAAAGCGAATTACGGTAGGACAATAATAACGTTAGTATTACAACTAAAGATTATTAAATTATAAAAACTCAATTTATGAGAAATATATTTATTTTTCTAAAAGATTTTTATCAGAACAGTGTATCTTGATAAAAACTTTTATCTGTTTGTACAAAGAATACCTCAAACAACAACGGTAGAGAGATAACCTCCATCATCGGATCGATGATAGAGGTTATCTCTATCGTTGTCCATTAAGTATATTTGATCTGTCGAGCCGACCGAACGATGGCGACTGCTGACAAGCAACTTTTTACTCGTTATAGCAAACGACAAATGAGAGAGCAGAAAACATTCGTGAAAAGACGCGTTCATGCCCTTTTATCTCGACAAACTACTACTATTACCGGAACCGAAAGAAGGTTAATTTTTATTTAATTGGGCATTTTTATTAACGTAAAAAATTAAAGAGGGGCAATTTTAACTTGTTCTATTATAGTCGTTCCACAAAATCATTTTAAAGGTTTCTTTTCCAAATGCCTACTAGCAGCCATCGCCATTTGAGGCTTCAACGATCACCGAAATATACAAACGATTATCCAAATTGTATTGTATGGAACTGATTATCTAGTAAATCGGTACGGAGTTTACTCGATTCAGTATTTGTTAATATTAAGTTGTAACGTTTATAATATCGTTATATTTTTAATAAGAGTCTTGCATTACAATATCAAACCACTTTTGCAATATCTTCTCCATAAACAGCCCGCTCTACCACTCTTTTTTTATCTGAAATTTTTTCTAGATTAATCCGTCATTTATAATTTACTTTTATTTTCAAAAACACTACCTATTAATTTTATTCAACACGATGTATTTACTATTTGTGTGTGTGTGTGTGGTAAAACTATAGTATTCTAAGAAAATCTACGATCTACATCGATTTAGACAAAACATAATCGTACACAAACAGTAAAAACGACTGTACCACTGCCCACGCTTTCTCTCTACTGCGCGTAAACAGAACTAGTTTTGTGCTTTCGTTCGAATAAACATTTCGCTACGTCAAGTTACAACTACTCAAGTCTGAGGGGTGCGCCATCTTACTTAAATATTCAATGTATGAAAGCATGTAAACTGTACACAAATAATTAAAATAACTATCGTAACAAGTACTGACTAATAATAAAAACTTTCGCTTTTAAATAAAATCGAATTCTACTGCCAAAAAAGTGAACATTTTTTTTGCGTTTTATTTAAATTAATTCATTCACGTTTTAACCTGCTATCTTATAACCTTATTACTGTAAGCCAGAATAAATACGTAAAAAGAATGGAAAAACAGTAAAGAATATCTGTTACGACATATTGTTGTAGTAGTCTAGGCTACGTATTGCATAACTACAGATTATTAAAACACCTATCTAATATAAATCTATCGTGCTATTACAAAATACTTTCTTAGTTAAATTTATTATTTTACTTTAATATAGTTACAGCACATTAAAAAAAACAAAACGGTAGCGACGCAAATGTAAAATGCTGTAACATGCAATCTATACAAAAATGCATTATTACGTAAGATACATTCATACGAATAAAGTGTTTAAAGAAAAATAAAAGTTTTAAAATAAAAAATAAACAATTTCAATTAACGTGAAGGAATAAACTTCCAATAAAGATTATTGAATTTTATGCAAGAGTCTAGTGATTTTTTCCTACATCTCAGTTTAACCGGTAACATAGCTGTAACTAGTCTATCGTTATTATAAATAATTCGATTTAAGCAACTAACACAACCATATTAAATGCATTGAAGATAGTAACACTTTTTAATTATTATTTAAACTTTGGCTCTTTATGGTTTGGCTTTTAATTAAATTAATTATTTACATATAAATCATTGGAAAAAGATGTGTACATATCGTTCTTTCTCTCTGTTTATTTAATTTCCCCTTATCTTTCAGGGCAACTTTCTTCGGACTGCTTGTGTTTTCGGATAAAAATCGTATCGTTTGGAGACTACAATTAGCTACAGTAGTTTATTAATTATGCATGTATGTTATGTTACATATTCATACAAACACACACACACACACCCTACACGACATTGTTATTTTCAATAAATCAATATTACTATTACCTTACCACCGAAGGTTTTGTTTGCGACTAATTTTATACAAATCTGAACATTCTTACTTATACGAAATAAAAATAGGAAACGCGTCTAAAACTCGTATCCGAAAGTAAACTTTAGAAACACGTAAAAAAAAGCAGAAAAAAATCATTGCTTCGAAGTAAAATCGGTTGACGAAGAAATAACACAAAAATTTGATGGCATTAATACAAGTCTTTAAATTTAAATAATTTAACTCGTATAAATAAACTTAACCGACTTTCCGCTTAATCGAATTAGTTTCAGATGATAAAAAAACGTCATAATCTAACGCGCAACATTAATATTTAATGAAAATCAGAAATGTAAAACAGAATAAAATATTGTTAACTGCCAATATAACAATATACATACAATCAAGATAATGAATTACGAAAATATGAGTGAAAAATTCAGAAATATATAAAGTATCATTATAAAATTATTCGTTAACGAGTAATGAAGAGGAATTTATCGTATGTATATAACAAGTACATGTTATCCGTTCTCAGAATAAAGTAAGTCAAATTTAATATAACTAAAGGCAACACCGTTATCACACACACATTTATTTTTAAGAGTATAACGTACACGATAACACATCCCCTACAAGAAATTGGCGGCTCAAATAGATTGCGAAATCATATACCGAACTAAAATTTGACAAAAATCATATCGTTCCGTTCTAAACTTTCTCGAGGAACAGATTCACTGAATTACCAGTCACTGAATTTTTTATTCCCCAGTGCAACACGAAATAAGGTTATTTTTATTTTTTAACGAATCTTCAACCAATTTTTGTGTTTTATACAACTAGACGCGAGAGATAAATAGGCTCTCTAAATCGTATGGCCGTTTTCAGAAATATAAAGCTTTAAAAATTCGTGCTTAGTAGGAAAAGAGAGGAACGGAAAGGTCACCTTATGCTAACGAACATCAGCGCGTCGACCTCCACTGTTATATACTGTATGTGGGCCATCAAAATTTTATTATTATTTACTATACGTATAGAAAATATAGAGAAAAAATTTTTTAATTAAATAAGCAATTACAGATTTAAGTACATAAAACCGGAATCTATTACGCCTCTTAAATATCTAAAGCCATAGTGAATTTCAACTTCAGTATTAATTAAAAAGATGTCTTCATTAAACTAATGATTTTTCCCGCGGTTAAACAGAAAAAGAAAAACCTGAAATTTTTTATCCCAGATAACCGATAAAGCAGAGAAATTGTTTTTTTTTTACAAAATTTTCGTAAACAATCCTCACAAATTTTACATCGTAAAAGTATAATTTAATGATAGATTCACGGTTGAAAACTTAATAGTAAACCCTCAATAATTCGAAAAATGAAATTTATTACAAAATTTCTGCTTACGGGTTTTAAATTAAAAGATGCAGTAATAACTACTATGCGGTATAATTTTATCCTAATTAATGATGAATAGTAAATTTTCTCTCAGTGGCATGAGCACGCAAGTGCAAAAAATAAACAAAAATACACGACTGTTAAACAGTAATTATTGGGAAATTATAAAGAGACTAGAACCCATACTACTGATTACGCTTCTTTCAACAAATACTTTTTATAAATAGGGCTCGTTAAGAAACGACAAGATTGTAGAACCGAAATAAACAAACAACACGTCTATTTCGGCAACGATCCTTATTTTAGCGGGAGATCGTAAGGCCAAAAAAAGAACCGTCACCGTACCGTCCTAGTTACTTAACGGTTGGTTTTAAGAGGAAGACAGGCGTTGTCATAAAAAAATACGTCGGAATTATAAAACTATCTCGGAATACATAGTTAGAAAAAATAAATAGATAAAACCGCGAATGAAGTGCGTTACCGTTCGGTCAATATAATAAGATCAATGTAACATTTTTATTTACTCGGTTCTATTACATTCATTAAAAATTAACTCACAAAATACACAAAAACATCATAAAATACGGGTATACCTATAATAACAACAAAACGCTAACTTCTACTCGTATATTACATAACCTATAAAAGAAAAAATGTTTAATTTGCAATAATTATTTATGATAATTTTTAGAATTATGATAAAAGAATAAATAATAGCGGTTAAAAAATACTTCAGAAGATCCAATAAAAAGACTGAAGGTGCTATTACTATAATTATATAACGTATCAAATATACGTATACGTGGTGTTATCATATATGTAATTTAGCATAATAAACGACGACAGAGGAACAGTGCGGTTTATACTTGTAGTTCGGTCGTATATTTCCTCTTGCCACACGATTTACGCGAAGAGTAAAGTTATACCTTTAAAATCCTGTACAGTTTCTCAGTGTATATTCTCCTTTTTTTTTAACCTCCGGAACCATAGTTAAGTATTATTACATCAGAAGATGAAGATGAATGATGTGTAGCGTGTGTGAAAATGCCATGCCTAACCTGGATTCGAGCCCGGGACCTCCGGATGAAAGGCTGACACTCGCGCCACGGAGGTTGGAAGTATATATTATTCTGATCGACGATTTCGCGTCGATCTGGAGAGTTGACTGTTTCCGTTCGAGTAAACGTAATCCAATCTCGGACAGAACGGACGCCCTGAGATTCTCTTTGATTTAGGTATTCCGCCTAAATCCTCTATTCCTCTTAGGATAAATCATTCTACTTCACCGCTCATCCCTTTTCTTTACTCTCGATCTCTACTTCCCCGTTATCCGTTCAACCGGTGTGGGTCCGACTCTTCAGAGTACTCCACGTCGAGAATACGAGAATATCAGATGTAATTTGATAGGGATACTATCGGCGGGACGATTCGGGAATCCGTTTCGTGTTCGTAGGTTATTCGATAAGTCGAATGGCGAAATGTCTGTCGAGTACGATACGGCCTTATAAAATACAGGATAAGAAAAATAAAGAACAGTTCTTTAAAAACATACCTTTTCATAGATCGAAAGTAAAAAAATAAAAGTTAGGATCTAGGTCCTAAAGACCTACGGCTTCTATGAATTAAAGTAATACAAAATGACCGCATCGCATTCTGAAATTAAGTACTAATACTTCATTATGTGTAACTTTTCCAGAAGAGTCATACCGGCAAACGTAACGTATCGTTTCACTACAGAAAGGGATATATTATTTTGTTTACGTTATCTATCCCGTCTTCTTTAAACTACCGGAGGTTAAGGAAGCACTGGTCAGAATAGATTCCCCCAAGTAATGCTGTTCGCTAAACACCATATCCCTCCAATGAACGAAATGAAAAGTCGCTTCTACGACTAAATATCACTTACATTTCGGCGCAGTGATACACGAAAATATATTCGCCTCACCGTAAAAGGCGATGGAAAACCGCTTTACTCCTCTCGTTCCCATGTAAGTTTGGCCTGGATCCTTGTTATTCTAAGAAATCACTGTGTTCATTTTTAAGGACTACTTGTGATTCGTGTTAGGTCGCCTACAACCGTCAAGATACGACGCTTGACACACCGAACGACAACGTGCAAACATGAAATTCTAGCGTGTGATGATGCCAGAAAAAAACAAGCTCGCACCGAGAAATTTATGCGTTTCACAATCAAAAAGGCTCACGTCGTTATTAGGAAGAACGTGGAATCATGAAAACGGATAATAATTCAGATATATCATTCTAAGGAACGTCGCATTTGCGTTTTAAAAATACGAACAAATATGAAAGAACATATTTGTTTGTTTTAGGTATCGTTGACGTTACAATCTTACAAATTATGCCCGCAAGGGAAATCGGAGGACACGCACTGAAATATGTAGAAATAGAGAAGCGAAATAGATACGACGATCTTCTGGTAGAAATGTTATTTTTAAAAAAATATTCGTATGTTAGGACGGTAATCAAAAGGATGTAAGTAACCTACCACCAGACATAGATATAATACAACAGGGTTTTTCTCTGTCTGTCTCTCTCTTTCTCAAAAATGGAAAAACTATTCTTAACAATATTATACTAGTTTCTGTCGTCGTCGCATTACCAAGATGCCAGCCGATCCAATTGAAATACGAGCAATATTCTCAGTCCTCCTAGCGACAGATTCGATCTTGTCTCAGTCCTCCTAGCGACAGATTCGATGTTGTTCACCTCTTAATACTACAGGCTCTAGTGCGACGAAAATCGTTGCGTCTTGGTATACTGGACAAAATCGACCTCTCACTAGCGCCGGTTATACGTCAGATGCTCTGCGTATGCCACAGCCGTAAAGAAAAATAGGGCGCGTAGTAGAAAGCAACAAATTAAAACATACCTCTTTTTCTTAAAGAAGCGAGCAAAATTAATAATATAGTTCCACAAAAGAGAGAAAATCTTATCCGTATTAAATATCAACATATGCCTGTAATATAATATATATAATTTAAAAAACAAAAAAAATATTAGAAAATTTAATATACCTACTCAGTCGATCGTGCAAGCGGTTAGTATTACCGTATAGTTCTGCAAGATCCTAGGTCGTACCTAGTTAAAAAAATATTGTTTTGTACCGGATTTGAACGACCGTATTATCGGTATAATTTATTTGCAGAGGTTCAAATAACGGCACTATAAATTAGAACTCTACCGCTAGATTTAATAAAAATCAAAGAGTACTAGTATTATAATATATAAATGGACAGTATGAGGCTCCAATACGGTAAGAATTGTGCTGTACTGCAAAGGAATGGAACGTATTACAGTAAAAAAGTTATTTAATCGAAGCAAAAATTTAGCGGACAAAGATTTTTTTACGTAGATGCGTTTTTAAAATTCTTTTAAACGATTAAAAATATAACTGCAATCGATAAAGGTAGCGAAAGAATGAATTGAATGAAGATTGAATTTTTATGTAAAAAAAAAGTGGACAAAGTGGATTTAAGGAAACCTTAAAAATTAAAAAAAAAAAAAAAAAAAAAATCATTTACACGTACATAAACAAAATATAAAATTAAAACAAAAATAAAGTAACAAGCATTCTTTTATAATAACAGAAAAGTGTGACACTCCAATAAACTGAAATGGAATTTATTCATGTTATTACCTACTAACATAACAAAATAAAACAATAAGAAGGATTCTTTGTCATTTACTTTATTAACAAATGACAAATGCTAACCGATGTGAATAAGTAACACAGGTGTAATCGATTTGGTAATACGTAGCGAGATGGTTAGAAGACAGTAAATCCGATAGGAGAGTAAATAATTCGCCTATAAACCGAATTGTACGTCGTTCTGACGCATTTAACCTAAAATTATATCTTAAACGTGCGATCGATCAATAATTTTTTGGCCGTCCTTTGAGTAAAATTATTTCGCAATCCATACAGTTAAACCTAGGATTAATCGCCGACATTATAATATTTTACATCCTTAAATCGAATTTATAACTGTCATTGTAAGTTTTACGGTCAGCGAAGCGATCCAAATTAATAATACATATCCAACATTTTTTTAATGATAAATCCAGATCATTAATCCAAATTATTTAATAATACGAACATAATTAAAAAAAGAAGAAATAAGCGAAAAACTATAATACCAACAAACACTTTTAGAAACAAAAACAAAAATGACAGATATCGGCTGTTAAATATTCATCATCGAAAGAAACAAGGCGAATGAGAATTATTTTACATAATTACAATTTCATCTTTATTTTTTAGTAAACCGTTTTTCAGCGTTGTTTACTAAAGAATTTATTTCGATAACCGTACACACTACCTGATTACAAATGAATCGTTCAAATTACAATCGAACGAGACGATATAAAAAAAATTTTTCAATTAGACGGGCAATCCGCTGATTAATTAAAAATCACAGTAATGCAACGTAACATATACCAAGCCTAACGTCAAAGACTTTTCTCTGCTATTAGACTAAGGAGAGCCTGCCGGCAAAAGAACTTCGAAAGAAAATTACGGAAAGAACAGGATCAAAACGGTAGCGCAGGCCACAAACTGTTAACGCAACCGGGTTAAGTGAACATAGAGAATGCTTGGAGATGACGAGGGTATGGAGAGT
This sequence comes from Zanna intricata, assembly GCA_010016005.3. NCBI lineage: Eukaryota > Metazoa > Arthropoda > Insecta > Hemiptera > Fulgoridae > Zanna > Zanna intricata. Next base: position 15,278 of record JAAAKQ030201008.1, read on the forward strand.
CTGTACCGTACGAAATAACGAACGAATAACACCGCGGAGTAACGGAAACGAAAATTTAACAAAATATGTGTAAATTTCTTTCGTAATTTTTTTTTTACAATAAATTCTGGTCGCCCACTCCAAACGGGTAACAAGAAACAAAATTTTAATAGATAATTTTTCTAACTTTTCTTGGTTTTTATGAACCATTTTGTTCACAACTAACTTCTCTACAAGTTTTTTTTTTAAAGTTTTACGTGTTTATTATCCATTAAACAAAGTTATTATACGTGAAACATAAAAATAAAGATACCAGGATTTTTTACCCAAATTTATTAACTTTCACCTCAGATTTCTCAAAACTACTGCAGATACGGTTTTGGGAACTATTTTATTCGATAATTTGTCAGATCAAAACCATAAATCACTAATTCTGTCCCTTGCTTAACGTCTTACAAATTTCAGTACCGACCTCATCTCACTCTGCAAAAGAAGCATTTTAGAACATGTTTATAGAATTTTTCCATTATTTTCACGAGCAGATGTTATGAAAGTCCCGGGAGAACGTCGTGATATATCCGTTAACTAACAATTATAGAAAACGTATTTTTTATTTTTCTTTTGTCAAATTAAGCAAATTCTTTTTTTAACAAAACAATAATTTAAAATTTCCAGTCTTTAAAAATAGACACAAAATAAATTTATATTTTCTCGTTTCTTATAACCTATACTTCTTATAACTATCAATTTCTCACATCCATCAAAATTAAATTTTTCCTTTTTTTTTATTTCTTAAATTTCAATTATTCAAAATTTCTCTTTTTTCCATATTTTATTATTAATAATTTCTTTTGTTTGGAACGAAAGAGAACGCTCCATAACAGCTATATTTCCGCTTCGATGCGTCTTACAGAGACCGATTATGTGCCTGTTATAATAAAAATAGGTTTATATCTTGATATGAATGGCAAAACTAATAGTCCTAAAACAGAAACCGCAAAGGTTGTAATTTGTTAATGTAAAAAGAAAATTGCTAAATTACTCATAAACCAAAGTGGCACGGTTTTAAAATCACTAAATACAGTAATATAATGTGCGGCGCGCACACAAGCAGATTTTCCTAATCTCAATTAATTAAGCAGTCTTTTTTAAAATAATAATAATGCGTAGATTTCGTAACGAAAAGACACAGCCAGTATTTTAATGTGTTTTCATAATAACTATTTTATTACTAAGACTTTAAGTTGTGTTGGCGGAAGAGCCAAAATGGAGTAATAACGATAGTAACCGAGGTAAGTGGGTCTCTGGCCGTCTGGGAAAGGTGAGAAGCCAGAAAAAGAAAAGAATGAAAGACATAAAGACAAAGAAAGACAGATGTACGATCGAGAGGGTAAGGTAGTAGTTATTTCAGTCGGTGTCGCTAATGTGGGCTTTAGTCCAATAGCATTACCGTAGAACCAATAGGACATAACGATGTTTATGTATGTATACGTGTGTCCTTGCCAGGTCTTCGACACCTGCTAGCCCTCCTGCTGCTAGCAACAACTCAGCCGGTAAGAAAGCGTAATAATGCAAAATTCTTCTTGATGCTAGGGTAGGAGGTTTCTTCAGCACTCAACCTTTATTTCTATCTAATCTTTGAAGGAACAGGAAATGACAAATTTTTACAGTACAAAACTTCACATATACCCACCGACTAAAATAAAAATAATCGTACATTAGAAATTTAATAATATTCGTAAAAGTAATCGGACAGCATCCTTGACAGTAATCGCAATATAAAAGTACATAAGAAAATAATTACCCGATATTCAAAGACTACTTCCAAATACAAATACGGAAATAATCATTAACAATGATGATTAGCGACTTAAAAACACTGTCAATTGTAAGAATAATCTCGCAGTTTTCACTCTGACTTTTATTAATATCGATACATACTTGCCTACAAGGATGATCTAGTTAGATTAGAGATAGTGTAGAGCATATTATAAAATGCTTGACATCAAATTTAGTATTAGTGAAGGTTTTTTTTAAGTCATATTCATATTTATATATTTCTGAATTATTGTCCGCATTATTTGCTTGTTAATGACTGTTTTTCTAAAGGAATTTCATGGCGAGACAGTTCTGCAACGTTAAAACGGGTTATACGTCTGAAATTGTTCGCGTGCGAGAGAGAGCTATTTCTATAGAAGATTTCGCTTTCAGCTAATATCGGATTGAATTAGCATCGCGCCACACTCTTTTTCTCATAAAAAAAGATAATTAATTTTAATCGCGAAACCCAATTAAGTCGATGAGCTGTGGCATGTCCCTGAGCCGGTCATAGAGTACACTGGGAATCCTATCATTTAACACAATAAAAGCGTAATCCACGATATAAAGTTTAAAATTATTTTAAGAGTTGTACTTTCACGTAGTACCGTCCGGTTTCTCTCCTCCTCTCCGTCTAATCAGCTAGGTATTTCTCTATTTATCTGTAGATAATTTTATAAAATTTCATTCCAACTTTTTCGATATTACCTAAATAGCTCAGAACTAATATCTCTTAACCGTTCAGAAGAATCGATATCACCGAAGTATTGAACAAAGTATTTCTGGCTTCCCAATTTTTACAATTCACTAGAATACAATACCTATTAGAATATTGAATCAAAATAAATACCAATCTTAATGTAGGTGATTATCCCATAAAACTTTTTCCATCTAGTTTTAAACAAGTTAGTCAGTCTTATAATTGATTGCAATATAATAGTATATAATTTTAATGATGCAACAACTTTTTGGTTTATTATTTTATTACTCATTAATGTTTTTATCCTGTTTTGTTTCTAAAATGTATTAATGATACAAAGTGCGAATGTTTTGAAAATTGTATCTTTTACCCTTCTTATTTTGATTGATTTTTATCGTTAATCTCTTATAGTTTAGTAACCAGATCTCTACATCTATTTTACTACAGAATTAAGAAACGAATTAAATATCTTAATAAACTATAAAAGTATACAATAAAATTTCTGTATCAGAATTCTCCTTGAACAAAACAGCAGAAAACAGGGTACAAAAAAAACCTGCCTCTAACGTAATTATTTAATCTTAACGTTATATAATAATCATAATATTATGATAAAAACAATGCGTGTAATCAGATAAGGCGAGTACTACTACACAGACGACATTCAGTAGTTTTGTTTATAATTCGCACAAACATGCATGCATGCATGCATACATACACATACAGAATGAGAGAGAGAGAAATAGGAGATTGTTTCAGCAAAAGAAGTACAGTCGCTTTTTCTGTATGTATACGGTTCAGTTATGACTCGGCATTTCATATCGCTGAGAATAACAAAAATTATTATATGAATTTATTTGCTGTATAATAAAAATCTACTCACTCACACCAACATGTCACATTTTATTTGGTTGAATTAATTATAAATAAAATGTACTGCGTTGCTATTTTTATGTTAGATGTATTTCAAAGATTCTAAAAAACGTTAAGTGTATGTAATAAAAACCAATAAATATGTAAATCAAATATACAATACGATTAAAAATAATTATTTTGTCTAAGTTAAATAAATAAGATACATATTTATAACGAAATAGTACTGAAAGAACGGTTTGCAAAAATGTCTGTAGCCATCTTGTCACGAAAAAATGGTTGTCTCGTTACATTACAAAGTTAGTTCACCAAACCGCCGATTTGGTGCACTAAACTGGGCTTAGCGACTAGTATTTTGTTTTAAATGCGAGTTAACTATCAATGTTACACATAAAATCTCACGACTCTCCTTCACCGCAGCAGTCTCTAATAAATACACGCCAACTACAGTAATTAAGTACAGTACAATACACTGTCGAATTTTGTATTATCCAAAATTTCTCGTATCCGAAACAGGTCTGGCCCAAGTTCTTTCGGATGACCGTGTCTTATAGCGCATTTTAATTTATTTATACATTCTTAATTTAAAAGAGATGATAAATAGATCATAATAGTAACGATTAATTTTAGTGCTTCAAAATGATAATATTATTGTTAAGACACAAATAAAACATTATACTGAAAGATTCGTTGTAAATCATTATATATTCTATGTCGAGTGTATTAATATTCAAAGAAAAGAAAAGTATGTACACAACTTACATATTTGCAAATAAAAATACCACATGACTTTTCATAACGTTAACAACTAATCGTTATTATAGTAGCATAAAAAAAAATTAATCATCATTCATTACAGACACAGATATTAAATGCATCATATATGGTGACTCGATAATAAATCTAAACAATTTCAGAATAATTCAACCGTAAAAAATAGTGGAAACGTTCATATAAACGTAAGTCCGGAAACTTTTTTTGACACAAATTACAAGAATTTGTTTAATCTTTAAAAGTCGAATTTCCTTCTTCTTAACCTATATTAGTTTTCGGTTGATATAAATTTTCCCTGAATTAAATTTCTATTATATTTTACAAAGATTAATTTGTTTAAGGACAATTTAACGAAATAAATTCATGCCAGAAAACAAAATGTTTTCGGACTTCAATTTTCTCGGGTTTTACAACGATTTTCTATAAACTACGGGAAATAATAATTGTAGAGTTCTGTGAGAGGTTAAACAAATTTTTTTCAAGTCGCCAACATGAAAGACCATTGATAACACTGTATTATTAGAAGCAGCAAAACCGGGATGGCAATTATAACTAGTAGTAACTCGAAAACAAAATGTTACGAACCGATGTTTATATACACACACTTTCGTTAGTTTTTACCGATAGAAATGTACCCTGAGATTAATTAGATAAACAATAAACTCAAAGTTATAGCTATTTTGATCGACCGATATACATTTATCAGTCGCTTTCCAGGAAACAGCTATTTCGATCAAAATGATTATATAAGAACAAAATATAGTCATTTGTTTTGGTAAGTCGAATCAGAAGTATAGTAATTATACGTAATTATCATAATTACATCGGTAAATGCTAATTAATTAGCATTATAATTATAATTAATGCTAATTAATAATTAGCATCATTAGACTAAAAATGAAAAATAAATTTTTTTTTTTATAGAATTCACATTATAACACACATAACCTACCGGCAAATATTAGTTAAAATTATTCAAAAGCGGCATACCTGAAACAAAAAGGAAAAAAAAATTATTAAAATAAACATAAGGAAATGAAAAATTATGTAAAATTGGTATTTATAAAGTATTACAGAATGACATTAATAAATGGACGACTTCTTCTGCCAACTAATTTTTTCAAAAAATTTTTCATACACAAGAAGATAAGGAAAAAAGAATCCAATGCGTCAAAAGGGTAAAACTAGGGGATAAATTAAAATGCCGAAGAGTAAACTAAAGATGCAGATGATTAAATTGAGAATTTTGGCATCCTCCGTGGCGCGAGTGGTAGTGTCTCGGCCTTTCATCCGGAGGTCCCGGGTTCGAATCCCGATCACGCTGCACATCATTCATCTTCATCCTCTGATGTAATACCTAACGGTGGTTCCGAAGGTTAAAAAAAAAATTGAGAATTTTACCTGAATCAGAAAACGGTTATGAAATAGAAAATGAACAAACCGAGTGATACGACTTAGCAAGACGAAGAAGGTGAGGGTTTAAATTAATTCCCGACCTTGTTAGAAATATGTGTATTGTTGAATAAAAAAAAAAAAGAAAAAAAAGTCTTTAAGGAAATGAAAGGAACATCGTAAAAAAAGGAACATTTTTTTAAAAGGTTCTCGGGTGTGAACAAGGTTCTTTTTTTTTATGAACCCCAGGTTATTTAACAGATGATTTCAAAACGATTAGACATTAAGACAGAAAACTTAATAAAAATATAAAAAATTCATGAGAATATCCGATAAATCTCTATAGAAAATATCCAATAAGTAAAACATAAGAGATATTAATTAAGTACAACAGAAGATCGGATAAATAGAAATGTAATAAAAACTAGAATAGCGGTGGCTAATAAACGTTAAAAAAATATACGAAGCAGTAAAACAAGTTAAGAAATACGGAGGCGTCTTGTGAAGTGTAAAATTTGTACATATTAACGCAATTTGTAGATATTAACAACTCAGGAAATATAAAATTAATAAGCGATTTGATTCAGAAGAAGCGTTACCGATAAACCTTGAGGATGAGGAAAGTTTTCATATAAAAATAGACGCAATACTCAGAATTCTGACAGTAGAGAATCCATTTTTCACGACTGACAAGGGAACGTAATGATTTATCGTATTAAACTATCCGTCGAAGCCTTTCTTACGGATAAGTTACAGAGTACAAACGACCTATAGCGGTACTTCCTCCCGGTGTAATGATGTTCCTTCGACTGAACGTAATGAAAATGACATTCCTATTGCTGAATATTCGGCGGGCGTGGGATATAGATACGAAAAAAGTATGCGTATCATTGCCCGGCGAAAAAAGCAACTTTAAGTACAATACTTTTTTCGTAATAGCCCTAATACAGAACACTCGTTAATCAGGAGAAACTAAAGCTATTTTATTTCCCTTTAACTCGCCTACATCTCCATTACCGCATAGGATAATAGATGCCAACGTCGTTATTGAACTGTTTGACGAAAAAAGCACCCCACAACGAAGTTTAAATCGATTCACCCAAGTTAAAAAATAAAATATTGTAAATGAATAAAACTACAAATTTTGTTTTAATTAAGCCATGAAAAAATAAGTCTGGAACAGAAAATATGGGATTTTTGGTGCATAAATAAAAGATGCTATAAACAAACAGATAAAATATGACGCGAATATAATTTTTGATGATAATAATATACATGAATATACGATTAACTTACGGGGAAAATGTTTCATTTAAATGAAAACAAAACGGGTAGAGGAAAAGTATATTTTATATGTATTGCAAAAATACCTAACAAAATTAAACATTCGGTAGCATTGCACGCACGCACACACACACACGCACGCGCGCGCTATACAGGATTATATTAGCGTTTGACTCAAAACAGGAATCACTTGAGACAGAACAAAAACAACTGTGCACGTGCGATTAAAAAAGTATTCTCAAATAAAATAATTAAGGAATATTTAAAAAAAAAACCATTATAACACCATGAACCACTTGTTAAAAAAATATTTAACACCAAAGGAACAGAAAACAATACGAACACGAAGAATCCGATGGAGATACTCTAGGAGTCGAATTAGAATGAAATCGGTTCTATTCTTTAACAAATCAAAATTCCACCCTTCTTATGATTTTATGAGAAATCCGAAATAGCAACCATTAAGACAGATTATTGCTGTTTCTTCTTAAATCGATCGATTCATATGTATTTATCGGTCGCCTTTTACTTATTACGGATGAATTCTCAACTACAACGATACGAGTTATCGAAATCCTCTACTATCAAAAGTTTCGGGATATTGGAAGGAGCCAGATAGAAAAAAACGTACTTGCAAGCGATTGGGGCTGAATATCCACGACACAACAGATCTATACAGCTCATCGGGATAAGGGAAACCATCGATCAGAGACGGCAAAAGAAAACTACCTAATAATAAATTAGTATATACTCCTGCCAAATAAAAATTAAATTGTATATCTTACAAAATTAATATCAAATAGATTTATCTAAAATTTAAGCAAAGATATTTTCTGATACCGATATTTTTTTAACCTCCGGACTATCGTTAGATTTTCTTCAGAGGATGGAGATGAATGATTTGTAGCGCGTGTGAAAATGCCATGCCTGACCGGGATTTGAACCCGGGATCTTCGGAAGGCCCAGACGCTACCACTCGCGCCACGGAGGCCGGCACATGATCTGATACCGAGCTAGCTTTACAACACCTCACGTCGGATATCGTATATTTAATAATTTTTAGAATACGTAAATCCAGTGTAGAATAATACAGTAAAGCCTGCGGTCATATAAAAAAGCCTGGTTACAACCTTGTTCTATCGGCAAAGCCGTAGTTAGCTTAACACACCACTTTAACCTCCTCTTCACAGGTATTTAACAAGGAATGTACAAAAATGACTAAATTACCTTTAAATTTGTAACCGGTCTTTGTATAATATTAACATATTCATGTATTTAATTATAAAATCAATCGGGTCCATTTCCCTTTTCACTCCTGTGGTCGAGGGAACACGTAATCCACGAGTGGTACTTTTCTTGCGAAGCGTACTGCCATCGGACTGAACAGACAGAAAGTTACATTGTCCACCGGGCCGGGCAGGTCCAAACTTGAACCCAAGGGTCGGTCTCAAAACAATCGTATTTAAAGTAAATCATTTAAAATTGACTTTTTCGATTACATATCTCCACTAATAACGAAAAAGCCGTAATATATTAACTACAAAAAGAAAAATCCATAGAAACTGATTTCTTTTTATTCGGCAAAAAGATCTCAAACTGACGGTTCTTCTCCAGAAGCACGAGATTTAAAGAGACAAAGTCAATATTTAAAATAAAAAAACTCCATGCGACCTTGACCTTCAGACCTTAAAGGAAAGTTTGAAGTGCATCTTATTAACACTCGATTACGTAAATTAATATTTAACAGAATGTATAATACAAATGAATGTTGTTTGTAAATTATTTCAGACTAAATCTTCGTACTTGTAAACTGAACCAAATTAACCAATTAAACGATTTCTTTCCGCATAATTACTAAAAATAATCTAAAATTACAAACTTTCACAAGTGGAACTGTCGCACAATTCCTTTTTAATGAAGCTCTGCCCGCTCGACCAAAACAACATTATGCAATATAATCACTTAGGATGTATTTTATCAAGGACGAAAAAACTTTTAAACAGATGTTTTTTCAAATTTGAACAAGGTTGTCACTACTGCAAAAAAAAATTTAATCGAACATTTTTTTGCAGGAACCTAAGTTCATAAGGAGAGTAGCACTGCGGCAACCGGGAGGGTAAAGCTAGCAATTGACTTAAATAATAATAAAAATTAAGCATATTTCAGTGGATTATCAACAATTCCCACTTTAAACAGGCTGATCTACTGCTAAATTTATACATAATTTTTTTTTATTGTTCTATAAATTATAATAATATATCCATATTATATAATATAAATGGATAATAATAATATATCATATCCATTTATATTATATAAATATTAATACATGGATAATACATAGTTTATGGATATCTATACTACGATTGTCAAACCAAATTTCAGTTTCAAACCACAAATTACTTCTATTTTTTTTTTTAAGCCTTACACACTGCACACAGAATACAAATTAATTTTGTTACTCGAGCGCCATGTGCTTTTTATTATTCCACTGATGTACATAATCTGTAATAATATTGCACATAAATCCATATATAATTATTGTACAGTCACAAACAACTTTAAACGCGAAACGACAATCGTAATTACAAGTGCATATCCGACTGTAAAGCCGGAGGTAAAGGGTACAAGCCGACAGCTCCGTTCAATCAAGCGCTGTAATGTGAAACGACACTTTTTTTTGTTACGGCAGTAACAAATACACTTTTATTTATTACGGTAGTACACCTACATAATTTAAAATACAATCGGTACCCCTAACTTTTCGTTAAATCACTCCTGACGATTGCGAAAAATTATTTAATCTCAGGCTCTGCGGAATCTGAAAGATTTGTAAAACAGCAAACGTGAAATATCAATACCAGCAAAGTTAATGAACGGACGTCGAAGCATTCGTAAATTGTTTGAGGGCCACATCTTATAATCGTGCATTTCTTTATTAATAATCGACAACAAACTCGATTTTCTTATGCCCATAACAAAGAGGAAAAATTCAATAAACCACGCAGAGGAACAACAAGTTTCCTAAATATTGATAATTCGGAAATCCCCAGCTACACATTTACACGACTTTGTCTATTGATGGCAGGTAGCTGCGTTCCTGTACGCGTACCGGTCAACGTTCAGCAAGTTACATTTCTAATGGTCCGTTGTTAACAAAAATCCCAGAGCAGAATGGTGATCGATCGGGTCGGCCTCGAACCGTTTACTTTCCGAACCGGTATGCGACCGCTAATTCTCTTGGCTCCACCCGAACGTAGATCTTAAAAATGTTCTGTACCATAGTTTTACTTAGTTTTGTTATTTACGTTAAAATACCTTACGATTTTGAAATTCAATAAACACAGTGGATGCACCCGATTATTTATTAATCTTTCTAATCGGCTGTTACCGGCTCAATTTTGATTATTGTTCCTGTAGTAAAGGTAATTTTCTTTTAATTTAAACAAATTACAAACTAGTATTTTAAATATATAAATACAACACCTAAATAAGAATGCGATCTATTTATTAAAGTAATCTCTATAAGAAAGATAAAGGATAAACTGATGTAATTGTACTCGTATATATAAGAACAACCTCCTTTATACACAGTACAAGCTCGGCTATACTGAATACAAAGAATTTTTCTTTTCGTTAAAAAATCGTTTCTGTTGGACTCAAGGTATCTAAATTCCTTGAACATTTTTGTGAAGATTAAGTACACCGTCTCTAAGAGCGATCTGTAAAACATAAGCGGTTCAATGTGAACATTACCGACGTAGCCTGCGGAATAGACGAGGAAAATCGACGAAAAAAATATTATCATAGTAACGATTTTGAAATCGGATATATTTCTGTAACTTATATAACGTATACGTAAAGCATTTTAAGTCCTATCACCCGAATACGACGGTATAATAATAAAATTTTACAGAAAAACCAAGAAGGAGGATATTTGTTTGATTCGGCTACAATAAATATAAATCAGTCTTGTGAAATATGAACCTTCTAATATTTTACAGTTTCCACTTTGTTACCGAAATTTAGGGTTCTGTCTGTAATTAAAAATTTTATCCGTGATATACATAAGGTAAACGAGCATTACTTCTTGGAGGTCAATTCCGGTATAATATTTCACAAGTCTGTTCAATCAGCCATATAAAAATTAGGGTATCCAAGAATTACTGTATCTAAAAACTTTATCGTTACCCAAATACTGGCGATTAATACTACTATACCGCATGTCTTTTAAGGAAAGAACGAATAAATTAATTATAGACGTTAACAATTCACTCGACCTTGTCCACGATTTCCGCTTCAGGTCTACCGATAAATGAACAAGGAATTGACAAGGACGACCGGGAAAATATATATCGGAGAAAATAAAAACCGTTACTCCAACAAAAACAGTGCAATGCGGAATGTAATAAAAGTACTGCGACCATTTGCAACTAACAAACCGATCTATAAATATATAAGAATTACTTAACACTTTTTAATAAGTTTTATATTCATTATAATAAAATCTATGCAAATTAATATCACACACACACGCGGGCGCGCGCACGTACACACAAATAACTTACATAAGTAGTAAAACGACTAACGAAAGGAAACGTAAAATTATATAAATAAAATATTAAGGAATTTGTAAGACAGGATGTCGCCGACCTTTATCCTGGCTTAGCTGACCTCGGTTCAAACAAGGCCAAGGAAGGTGATACGGAATAGCGGCCACACATGTATAAACTAGTCTTTACTGACGCAATACCGTGTAGACACCGCGACAAGTTACCGGTATATTACACACAAAGGGATAATTTACAGATTTTTTTTTTTTTTTTTTTTAATCGTGCGGTTTCAATATCGGAATCACACCGGACAAAATTGTTCGACTATCTTCTGGGACGACGAATAAATAATAATTAGTCGAAACTAACTTTTCAAAGATCCAGCCGTTTCCTACGATTCCGCCGATAAAACATTTAAGCATACACAGATAGAGATAGGTTTACCTTACTATACTATTGGAAATAAAGCTATGTAGATATCACAAATGTAAATTACTACGGGGAAAAAAATCTTGATAGAAATATAATGTAAACCCTTTAAATACGTTATGAAAAATAACTAATGACCACCAGATCTATTACGGCCTGCGTAATTGTCACTATAGGCTTTTAGTCCAGCATCTATACGATGATGAGAAATATACTTCTTTCTCTATCTAAAAATATTTAAAAAATATTCTTGGTTTCAAAAAAAAAAAAAACAATATAAAGCTTAAAATTTAACTTCTCCCTTACCGAAAAACATGAAAAGTTTTATTTACCACTTTCATAACTGTATTATTTTACGATTGTTTTCTTATCAAAAGAACAGCAATTAAAAAGTTATAATATTAGCACGAATTTGATGCGTTAAAGTAACCAGTCTCAAAGTAAAAATTAACTTCGCATAAAAATATCTCAAATGAGGATATTTTTAGCAACGTCAACAAAAATATTACCCGGTTATACTTACTAAGATAAAAAATGTTCTTAGAAAAATAAATAATGAAAAGAATTAAATATTATATATGTATATATATATATATATATATATATATATATATATATATATACAGGTATATATTATTTTTAACTGTGGAAATCAAACAGGTGGACATTTTACAGAGAATTTTTCCTACTGAACAATTTGTATATAATGCATCATTTCCTACCGAAGTTGAAGATTAATTTGTTGCCGCATGCCGTCACATAATCTTTCTTTATGGTTATGAAGCATAAAAAGAACGTAAGGTAGGCGAAAAACAAAAGTAAGGGTTGTTTTCTGCTACTTTAGTATCGTCGAATACAAATCCGATCCCGATGATGATGAACACAGAACGAAGGAATCACTCGTTCGCTAAATGTCATCTGAATTTCGGAAGGCTAGTTGCATCCCGGTACACAAGAACGTATTCACCGTATGTTCGTTTCTGTGGAGAAAGCAACGGGAAAGCGCTCTAATCCCAGCTTTATCTAGTAAGGACGGTACGGGATGCTTGTGCTTCTTGAGAACGACTAAGCGGTTTTAAGGATTTTTCTTAGTAGTTATCTCGGGGACGGATAGCCTAAAAACATCATCGTTAATTTCTTTTTATGCATCACAACCGTAGGTATTATGAATCGATGACGACTAAAGCTTGACAAAAAAGTATTTAATAACGGTAATCGTGAGAACGGAAGCGTATTTGTCGGTCAGCCGGACGATTTCTACAGCGTTATTCTATGAAAATACATAATCTTACAGAAAACTAAAAGTTTACGAGTAAACATAATTAATAGTCGTTAATGAACGTTTTAAAATGTTATGTTTTATAGATAACGAAGCAAATAAATAACTATAGGAAGAAACTAGTCGACTAAAATAAAACCTATCGCCTTAACATAAATATACAAGGAAATTAATTTTATATAGTAGTTTTACTAGAAATACATCTTTACTTAAATAAATCGTTATCGAATTTTAAGGTGCGGTAGCTTTAGGGCAAGTCACATTACTTTAACTAAAAATAGTTAAAGGATTGTTTAACAGATAAACTTAAGCCAACGAAGTGATAAAAATGAATTGAAATAACGTACGTTTTCGGAGAATTTTCTCACGCACGACCAGAACCTTTTCTTCAACGCAGGCCTAGCATTTAAAATTGACACTCGATTAGATCGCGCGTCGCTTTCGTACCCTCAATATAACTTTTCCGCTACCGATTAAGTTACAATATACATAGGTACCTAACGAGATCCACCTCTATTGCAAGTAATTGAAAGTTGTTAACCGGCATAAACATTACAGATAAAAGAAGGGCCACAGGCGGTCCAAATCGGCGATAAAATACATTAAAAAATTTAAATCATGCATGCTTCATTAATATTATTAAAAATAACCGATATAACCTACAAAATAAATGTCAAACATCTGTTGAAATAATAAAGGATAGATCACCTCAACTTTTTGGCCGGGAAAAGTGTTATACTGCTATACTACTAAAGACTAACACCGATTTTTAATGGTAAAATACAACTATATTAAAACGAACATAATACACATGATTAGTCTAAATAAAACCATCATAAAAGCATTTAAAAAAAAAAATATTAAGTAGAGTTTAAATTAAAAACCGACATAAATTTTTTTTAGAACGTAAAGATAAACGAATATGCCTAATCTTTAAATTAGATTAAATAATATTTTTCATGCAGACATAAAAACCCTTAGCCCACCGGGCTGGTCTAGTGATTAACGCGATATCGCAAATCAGCTGATTTCGAAGTCGAGAGTTCTAAGGTT
>JAAAKQ030201009.1:0-11842 GCA_010016005.3 Zanna intricata
ACCACCAAAGAACACCGGTATCCATGATCTAGTATTCAAATCCATATAAAAATTTTTATCTTTACTAGGACTTGAACGTTGGAACGCTCGACTTCGAAATCAGCTGATTTGCGACGTCGCGTTAACCACTAGACTAACCCAGCGGGTTGGGTGTGAGTACCTAACCTAATATAACCTAACCATTTGCACAAGTTTGCTTGGATGGTAAAATGCCTTTCTCTTGATAAAACGCAACAGCCTCTTCTTCAGTATGTAGCAGGTATAGATATTATCAGTATGTGGCAAGAAATTGAAAAAGCCAAAAAGCAGAAAAAATATCAAAAAATCAAAAGTAGTCCGGGATAACAAAGAAGTACCAATTGGTTTTTTATTGAAATAAAATTTACAGAAAATTATCCTTTCTGCACCATTATTCTTAATACAATAAAATACATGAAATGAACAAACCACAGTTACAGTAATTGTTTGAAATTCCCTCCACAACGTACACTGCATTCTGCCCAACGTAAAAATATTTTCATTGGCTTTCCATATCATTTCAAGATTGTTTTGATAAATTCAATGGTATTTTGTATTTTAATAAGAAACTCTTCTTTATTATTAATGTTTTGTGGTATACTATCCCAAATGAAGTAATCTAGTGAGTCAGGTGATCGATCGTAGTGGCTAATAGATTGGGCCACCAAGTCTGATCCAGTTTAAGAAATTACTATTCAAGTGATTCCTCGCTACTGAAGTTGCACTACCATGCAGGAAAATCATTTGCAGTCTAGTTTGTAAATGTACATCCTCCAAAAGAGACAGCTAATTAATTTTCGAGAAATGAATGTAAGTTTTCACTGAAAACAAATGATCCTGGAATTTCATAATAAAATAATGCCACACCAAACAATGTGAAATCTATGTTGTAAACTAGTTTCCACAGTACCATGTCTATTTTCTTCGCGCTATAAATGACCATTTTTAAAGCTGAAGACTTAATTTTGTAATAGTGGCTTTATCAGTAAGTAAATAAAATTGAATTTATCTTTCATATCTAGAATCCAGCTACAGAAGTTTTATTGCTTGGGGGGGGGGGGGGGTAATCTGTTGGCTGTAAATTTTAAACCTTCTGCAGGTGGAAAGGATAAGATTTTCTTTCTGTAGAACGTGCCACACTTAGTTTTTTGATAAAACAGTGCAACATAAAAAACTTGTATTGTACTAGTGTGTGGGCTATGTGAATCAGACAACTTACTCTGCATCAACAAAAAACAAAAATACTGATATTCACATCGGACAGTCCATAAAAAAAATTATTTTACATATTTCTCTTTAAAAAATTGAAAATGCATTTTTACACTACACTTCCTCTTTATCTGTATGATAATGTATGACAACAGATTCAAAAAGTACACATTTTTCATCACTAATCAGCAGTTAGTATTGCTAACATATTGTTTCATATTGTTTCATTTTACCTGAATATACTATTTAATATATAGAGAATTAAATTCTCTACAGTTTTGACACCTAATCTACTTCACCAGTCATTTAACAAAGCTGTACTGCAAATCTAAAACAATTTTTTTTTGGCAAAGAATTTTGTGTTTTACATCTGATATCTTTAAAGCTACTGTAGTTACATTTTTGGGACCAGTTTAATCCTATTTCCCAGCTTAAATGTCATAAGAAACCAACTTTACTGAATAATTTGGGTTCCAAAAATTACAGTAGGAATTCTTTTTATTAGAAGAGCTGAAATCAGGGCAAAATCTTTTGCTATCTTGTTACTTGAAAACAAAGCGTTAACAGACTTGTGTTTACATGAACTTGTTTCATTATTTTTACTAGAACATGCCCTGAAAGTTTCTCAATTTCTTCATTGGGCACTCTGTATAAATGTAACAAGAAGTTTGATTTTGACGACACAGTCTTATAAACAATTAAGCAGTATTGTATAGACTACCCATTCATCGGATCTTGTACCAAACCTAAAAAAGAAATCATAGCTTTTTCTTCATTAACATTAAAAAATAAAGCTATCAGGAGATTGCCATTTCTTCTGACAATACTTTATTTACTGAAAAAAAGTTCATTATCTGGATAAGATAACGGTGGGTGGGTGGGTGGTGTGTGTGTATATATATATATGGGTAATAATGTAATGTAGTAGGCAATCTACCAGTGCAGGTAGTTAGTTCTTAGATTGCAGCACCGAAATGCTGTACTGAAATAAGAAAATAAAATTATAAATATAGTATCAAACTTAACCTACATTTACTTTGCTTGCTAGCCAAGGTTGGGGAATGTAGGTTAAGTTTGGTTAGATAATATTTATAATTTTATTTATTTTTTTTATTTCATTATAGCATTTCAGTGGCACCATCTCAGAACTAACAAACTATAGTAGTAGATCGTCTACAACATTAATACCTACACATATATACCTAAGAATTCTGATTGAGAATATATTGTAGTTACGGGAACAAAGACAGCATTAACTTTTCCTGCAGACATCAATGCTTTTCCTCTTGTTAATACTCTAAATCTACAAAAGTCAAGATTCAGGAACTTTACATAATATAAGATAAAAATGTAATAAAATGTAATATTTTCTAGTTATCAAGCAGCATTACAAAAATTAAATTAAAAGAAGTGAACACCAATAAGAAATCATTTCCTGCAAATCAGTGTAATAGAAGAAACCTTCTTGCCTGACTATAAATATTATAACAATAAACAATTAAGGCAGATTTTAATCATTAATCTGGCAAATAGTTTTTATTTTTTTATTAGTTCTTATAATAGGTTTTTTCAGGATACACACATGTAAACACCAAAGATCTCTCAATCAAAATCATGCAGTAAGAAAAAGAGACATAGCCATACACCAATATATTTATATTTTCATATACATATTATACAATAAATTTATAGTCTATATAATAGTGATACAATACTTATTTATTAAACAATATTGTTCTCATTAATCACTGCGCAAAAATCCAATAGATTACATTTATTGTAGTACAACTTGCTATAAATGAATGTAGAAGACAACAGTTTTTATTTAAAAATAAGAATATCATTTACATATTTACAAAACTACATACAGTACCATATCTACAGCACGGTAATTCTTTGCACTGCTTTACTGAACACTTGATTAACAGTATTTGTTTAAATTTAAAAAAAAGCTAATTTTTTTAAATCTCTTATTTAGTTAATATATTTTATAATTGAAATATTATGACTTTATTGTACATCTGAATATAAAAACTAAATACTGCTATTACAATAGGCCTAAATTTACTTTTAAAACATTTCTAAGTAACTTTCCTCAAAATTTACAATACAAACTTATACTTTACACATTTAATTCTTACTTTGTTAATAAAATAAATGTTATTTACAAAAATAATAGAATTAAATTGAAAAACATTTAATATATTTTTAAATCGCTTTATGTAATCTCTAACATATAGACATTTAATGAATACCACAATGTTAATATATATACTTAAGAATTGGATAAGTTACTTACTCTAAAATAGTAAAATAAAGAAGCTATATTATGTATATCATAAAGCAGTACCTAAGTACAAGCTATATAAAATGATAACCATGAACTTCTTCTATTAGGAATGTATAACTTCGTAAAGAAACACAGCTCGAGCAATATCTCTTTATTTGCAGATTGTATACTGAATTGATTTCAACAGAAATTATTCAACTCTTAACTGGGTCAATCTGGTAATTAGCACTAGTATAAATTTGATTTAGTGGTTATTTTGGAATACACAGCAAAAACTTCCTTTTTTTTTATAAGTAAAATGAACAAATTTTTCAACATTTAATGATCACAAAAACATTTAAGAACATAACATTAATAAAATATCACATTCAGCAGCAAAGATTAATAAAATTATTTCATTAAAAAAAAATTTGGTAGGTCAAAGAATTATTTAAAGCGATTAAAATAATACTGAGGAGGTAGTTACTACTTCATTAGCATTCTTGAATGTCTTACCAAAGAGCAAGTAAAGGATTTCTGGTATCTCAAATTAAATTGCCAAAAAAACTTTATTGATTTTCATATAAAAAAACTGAATGGTTAGGTCATATTAAAATGGTTATATGTAGGGAAACACTAATTACACCAGTTAGTTAGACTATATTTAATTCCTGTGAACTATAGGACATTTTATTGTTGACAAAAATTCACTCATTTCATCCCACATGAAACTCTTTGTATATAAATAAATTTACATATATTAATAAAACAATTACAGTGAAAAATTAAAATAATGGGCAAATTTCAGTAATGCAATTAATAGAAACTGATGTGGTGCTATCTTGTAAAAAATACAAAAATCTTTTCCACCAGTGTTTTCTTCAAAAGGAACAGCAAAAGAAAAAGAATATAGTTTATAAAATTAAAACTCAAAAACTGGTTAAATACAAAAAAAGTAGTTTAATAAAAAGACCAATTTATTTATAGGTTAATGTTTACAAATAATGAAATAAATCACTATATAATCATGGCTGTTAAAGAAAATCAATAATATAAAGAAAACAAATATATTAATCGTACTGCTACACTATTATACATCAATTATTATGTATTAAGGAAATACATTCAACCAACAGTAACATTCAAAGGTAAAATGAAATTCTAAATCAGTGCAATGAAAATCTATTCAGCATTACTAATTAATAAAAACCTTTATAACCTTGTCTGCATTAAATTAATAATTACAGATACAAAAACAAAATTTTTTCCCCATTAAATGGTAGAAATGTTGTGAACTCTAATAGAAACAATTTTTAGAAACCAAATTCCAGTACTTACGTATTAACACCACCACAGCTACAGATTTACAGATACAAACTATAATAAAATCAACCAAACTTAACCTACGCTCACTAACCTCGACTAATTAACAGAAAATTTTTTTTATTCTTTAAAGGTATATTTACTGTTAATTAGTCGAGGTTAGCAAGCAAAGCGAGCGTAAGTTAAGTTTGGTTGATTATATCATATTGGTATCTGTAATTATAAGCTATAATGCATATATTTTTAATATGTGAAATATGTTAATATAGAAAATGTTTAAAATTGTGACTAAATGACTCCAATAAATAATTTCACCAAATTTTTTGTTAAATCAAAAGTAGTCTGGGATAATGAACAAATACTGAAAAAGGAAATGGATAACAATGACAAAATTTAAAAAAAAAACTGTACACTATGTATCAAAAGTAACATTTTTGGGTACTTACGTATTACTTTTTACTTACGTTTTTTTATTTTGTAACTGATTTACAAAATTCTTTATATGAAATTGCACATATTTATTAAATTTAATAAATTATTTTCAAAATTTAATAAATCTGTAGCTGCGGTGGCGTTAATATGCACATACCCCAACCCAAATTCATTATGCTAAAACAAAGAATGACTCCAGCCAAATGTTCTTACCCTATTTTTTTAATTTAGGAAACAAAGCTTTCCTTTTTTTAATAGGATACTTCTGAAGCATATAAAAAATGTAAAATAGCAGACTAATAAAATTCAACATAAAACGATTATGGTTAACATTACAGAGAGTTTAAAATATTACAAAAGTGAATAATGAAACAAAAAATTCAAAATGAAATCATGGAAATGAAGAGACTTACTAATAACAACACAGCTACTTTTCACAGAATGTCATCCAATACTGTTCAATTATTTAGTTTATACCTTATCGCCCATCTTCACTTTTGATGTCAAATAAATGCCAACAATTAGACCAAACAGACCAATAGCGCTGCCAAAGATTTCTATAATTAAAATCTTAACAAACAAGGATGAATTGGCTGCATCTGACAAAGCAGCACCTGACCCAACTACTCCTACTGCAACACCACAGAATAGATTGACTAATCCAACACATGTTCCAGCACCAAAGATAATATAACCAGACATCCAATTGTTTTCTTTGATCTTGGTATCTACAATGGCCTCTGGAGAAAATTTTTCCAACATACCACACAATACAATCGCTGTAATTAACCCATAAATGGCAACTGCTTCACAAAAAATAACAGATATTAAATTTTTTGTTTTAATTCTAGGAGCTTTGACACCAGCACCTATAATGCTTACCCCAGTTGTATGTATGCCAAGTGCTGCTCCTACGACAGATAATGCAACAGATAAACCGATTCCAAGACTAGCCCACATATAAGGTGATAATTCTTCAAGTAGCCATCCAATACTTAACTTATCTCCTTTTCCTTGAAATAGGTAAAATAATATTATAACTACTATTACTGATGTCATAGATCCTACATATGTGTAGGCTAGTGTACTTCTTAAAGACATTTTTAAAGTTTTTATTACTAAACAATTTTAAGAGCAAAAATACCAAGCACCACACCTCCTTCTGCCACAGTTAACACATGATCGATTTCCGAAATGTCAGGTGACTGGCAGTAAGAAAACATAACATTAGTTGAAGGAAATTTATTTGAATGACATTAAAAAAAACATTTTACAAAAATAATTGGTACAAAATGTTTGTGTAAAAGCTGCTTTCAGCCATTTAAAATAAAATATTTAAGTGAAGTAATTAACTAAGGTGAATTCTTACACGGTATTGCTTTTTCTTTACAAAAAAAATTTGAAAGAAAAGAACTTATTTTATTTTAAAAAGAATTTTATTTTTTATTCTTACATTTATATGACATTCAGTTTAAAATTAACATTTTAATAACAGATAAAACAATGTGAGAATGATAGATGTTGTAATGGTATGCATATGGCTAATAATTTTATTGAATGGTAAAATAGTTTTTAAAAAAAATTTGAAGAAATTTTTTAATTTAGACTGGATCTACAATATTTTATTTTAGTTACGCGATTATTTACCTCTTTGGATTTGATACCTACGTAATTCCGTTACAAGGTTTTATAGCTACAGACAAGGCTTTGGTCGGTAGGATGATGTCGAGTTGGGCGACGATGTTTTGTTGTAATATGGTTCATTAATGACTAAAGTCGTATCCTATTTGAAAGTTAGGTCAACAGCAATTTAATTTATAATATATTATTCAGTAAAATTATGAATAGGCTGTTAAGTTTATAATAATTACGTAAATTGAACTATGCACGTTCTGTTGGATAGATATGTTCTGTGGTTACTGTACAGCATTACTATAGAGTAATGTACATTTTCTTAATTAGTATTTAGTTGTGTTTAATTTACAATACTTGAATTTTCTTTTTAAACCAATTAACCATATTTGACTACTTACTGCGTTAAAATTAACTTTTCAATTCGAAGTTTTTGTTGGCCATGATTTTTCTCATGACGAAACTACGGATATCGCAGTAACCTCCGTAATGCTAGTTTTAGAGTAACCATTTTATTTACCGAAACTCTTCCTAGATTTTTTTTTAATACTGTAATTGTAATTAACATCATCATCATCATCATCAATATGTGAATGGTACAACGTTACAATTTGACTAAATGTGTTCGGACGGAGTATAAATGTGTTCTTAAGGAGTAGGTTTAGTGTTTCCCATTTTTAAGGTAGTTTTTTTTCCAACTATTACAATGTATTCCGGCATTATTGCAACAGCTGATCTGATAATTACTGTATTGTATTAACATATGTTATGTTGTATTCTTCATTTCTATTTTTGATTAATATTAAGTAAAGTCTTGCATAAAAACTGATGTTGGCATTTTTGTGTATTTTAGATAAAGTATCAACTGTGTGTCTATTGAGGAGAGGTTTTACTCATAATTTTTTCATGTCATTATATTTAAGAAAGAATTAAAAGTAATTAGAATTGCTAAATTGTAGAGCCACTGGATTTGTAACCAAAATTTGTTAATTTTAATTTACCTTGTAAAGATGTCAACCTAAGGGGTCAACTCTACATGTTAAGCATTTGAAGAATGGTTGAAATGTAACTATTTGTTGTTTTTAAAACAATGTAAAGAAAAATAATTTTTCTGCTCAACTTAATTTATTTAAGAGAAAAAAAAACAGTCTATGATGAATGGCTTTATATGATATTAAGATTAAGTTAAACTTGTTGCGAACGACTCATTCCTGTATGCAACTGGACCCTTTGTAATCTTGGTGATCGTTTTATATTTGAGCATTCACTGTAAAAGCAAAGGGAAATAAATAAGTTGATAATATTAATTATACGCTTTAAGTTTTAGCGAATAATTTAATTTTTTAACTTACATGTTTTTTTTTCTTCATTCAGTAATACAGGAATTTGTAGCTTGTTTACTTTGTCTAACATGATAATTTCTTTAGTAATCTGAGGCTGTTTTATTTTAATGTTAGCTACAATGCAGGAAAATTTTTAACATTTTAATTTTCTGAAATATAACTTGCATTTACATTTTCGTTTAGTGGTAGATGCATAAAAACAATTGTTTAATGTTGTATTTTGTTATAATCTTATACCACTGTATTAAATGTAGAGCTTGTTTTTTTAATTGTAAAAACATCATATTTTACAAATTTGAATTGTAAGTTATGTGTGATGTATTACATTTTAAAAATTGCTGTAGTACACTTTTATAAGTGAAAGTTAAAAAAAACTTTACTTATGCCTGAGCTCACTACCAGTGAAAATGGTGTGTATTGTGGTATCATTACATTAGCACTAATATTTGAGTTGTGATCTTTTCTGTTATTCCTCACCACTTATAATATTTCAGTTTTCAAGGTTTATTACCATTATTGTGACATTTTGTGGTAAGATTACATTAAAATTAATAAAAATTCTTATGATGTAATGCCTACATGTGTATCTGCGAATTATACTCGACATCTTTGCATAACGATGAAACATAATTTGTTCAAACTAGTGATTCATCACTAGTTTTATAGAATACAGTATTTAATAGAATTCAACAATAGTGTTATTGTTAGGTTGGTGTGTGTTAAGTTACTGTGCAGATAACATGCTTGATAAAATGATCAAAATTTTGTTGATCTGCAGATTGGTTTACATCCAGCTAGTCAAATCAGTGTGGGCTGCCATGCAAAGACAAAAAAAAAAAAACAAAAGTTGTGCGATAGGAATCATTTATTTGGAGACATCATCACTTTGAGAGTAATTTATTTTACCAAATTTTACAAGCTTTCTAGCTTCCTGAGGTCTGAAATTAATTTATTATTTTGATATCAAAAGTAAATTTATTCAAACAAATTAATGGATTCACTGTGTATTATTACATGTGTATAGTGGGCTCAATCCATTGAAGTGACCTAAGGATGGTGGCTTGACCAATTCAAAAAAAATTATGCTTACCCACTTGTTTCTTAAATGTTTCAGGACCTTAAAACTACTTTTTATTTAAGCAGTTTACCTGTGGTAGCCATTTTTGTTATGGTGCACCCCTATTTTTGTGATTGTAAGGGTTTATGGAAAAAAATCATAACTGAAAAACTGGGTCCTTGAAGGATGAAACAAAAAGCAATTTAATCGTATTTTCTCAAGGTAAAAGATTGGTCCATTGGTTTATTTACCTACCTCTCATCTTTTATGAGAAAATTACCAATAAAATTGAACATGAAAAACTGTGAAATTTCACTTTTGGTAAGTTTTTTTCAAGAAGCAGGGTTGGGATACATAGTTCGAATGTGTGCCATGTTATCAAATTTGAATATGTTTTGACTTCATTTTAGCTGATAACGCTAAGTTTGGTCTTCTGAATCAAACATGAAATTAGAGTAAAATTCTTTTTGAAAAAAATGTATGTATGCTGTATTATGTAAGATATTCTAGATTTAATAAAACACTTTTGAATTTACTGCTGCTTACGCTTAATAGCCAGTTGTTATTTTAGTAATTATTTATGAAAAGATAATCTGTTTACCTTATTGAAAATTATTTGCAAATTTTAGTGATATAGATTTACTTAGTTTTTTCTTACCATTTTCTCATCATCTTTTCTTATCATTTTCCCATCATTATTAAATATTAATTGCGATGAAATAGAAAGGGTAGAAACATTGAAATACTTAGGAATTACTCTTGACAGTAAATCTTATTTAAATAATAAATAAGGAGAATGATAAATGTATTTAGACAAATTAACTATATTTTAAGCATAGACAAATTTCGTCTGATGTATTATGCTTAAGTTATGTACAGTCAATATTAACTTGCAGAATAATAGCATGAGAGATGCAGCTAACTATTTCTGAACCATTATGCATGACCCATAGAGACATAATAAAATCAGTATTAAAAAAAACATCTTTACCCAACCAAAACTTTGTTTAGTGAAGTGAAAGTACTTAACATTAGGCAATTGTGTATTAAAGTTATGTTAATTTTCATTTACAAAAATAAATACAAAGTCTTCTTGAATCAAATACAGCATACGTACAGAACTAGAGAAGCAGAATACATAACATTGTCTAAAAAGATCATTGTGTAAAACTAATTCCTTTTATATTTTACAGATATTAATAATATTCCGAAAAACCTGAAAAATTACTCTTGCAGTCAACAAAATACAAGGAAAGGGTGATAGAATGGCTTGTAAAAATTAGTGGAATTGCAACTGATAATTATATATTATCCATATACAGTGGTTAACGGCCATAGCAGGTGGCTGTGGCTGGTAATAGCTATATAAATAAGTAAATTGGGATCAATGTTTCTAACAAATTAAAAAATTTGTAGTTTTAGTTTATTTCTTGTCATAATATAATGTTAAGTGTGCAATGTTAAATGTGATGGAAAATGTGTAAATGTAAAATAAAAATACTTGAAAATAAAAAAAATGTGTTAAAAAATTAAATAAAATCCCATTTCTACATATATGTTAAATAGGTTATTTATTTATACTTTAATAAAATAAATTTATTGCATTATATTAAAGAATAAATACTGTATTAGTAAATATTAAAATAGTTACAAAATAATAGTTAATAGTATAATAAATATTATGTATAATTAGATTATAAATCTTTATATTTAAATTTGTACAATTCCAGCTCACGCACAAGAGTTACCTATGTGAGCTGAACATGTAAATAAAGTTTCTGTAAATTTTTTAAAAGTATTATTAATATAGTATTTTTTAAGTATACTGATTATTTATATATATTTCTAAAATGCATGCTATATTTCTAAAGTAATTTATTATTGGTTACACCATAGCAGACTGTTGCTCCATTATTTACGATGGATTTTACCAAAAAAATTACAATTGTAATTCATTTTTAAATCACCTTTTTTAATGACTTAAATTTTTATTTAATGTAATTGATTCTTAACAAAAACCTGTTATTTGCACAGTTTAAATTGACCAAAGGACTATATAATAACCTTTACAGACAATGAGAGTTCTGCTATAATTTTGATGTTATTTTGTAAATACTTTTTTTTTTGTCATTAGTTATTTAACTGATTTGATGCAGCTTTCCAAGATTACCTATCTAGTGCCAGTCATTTCAGTATAGCTCCTATATCCTATATCCCTAACAATTTGTTTTACATATTCCAAACATTGCCTGCCTGCAAAATTTTTCCCATCTACCTGTCTCTCCAATGTCAAAGCAACTATTCCAGGATGCCCTAATATGTGGCCTCTAAGTCTGTCTCTTCATTTAACTATATTTTTCCAATTGCTTTGCCGCAACACCTCTTCATTTGTCACTTTATCCACCCATCTGTTTTTTAACATTCAACTATAACACCACATTTCAAAAGCTTCTAATCTTTTCTTCTCTGGTACTAAGATTGGCCAAGTTTCACTTCCATATAAAGCTACACTCCAAACATATACTTTCAGAAATGTTTTCCTGATGTTTAAATTAATTT
>JAAAKQ030201042.1:0-11841 GCA_010016005.3 Zanna intricata
ATGAATTGTAGCGTGTGTGAAAAATGCCATGCCTGACCAGGATTCGAACCCGGGACTTCCGGATGAAAGGCCGAGACCTACCACTTCGCCACGGAGGCCGGCCAGACTTCTATACTACCAACCTGTCATTTACAAAGGTAAAAAAATTAATACTTAAAATCGATGTAAAAAAAAATGAATAAATAAATTTTTATAAACGCTTATTTTTTTTTTCACTGTACTATAACAAAAAAAAACAGGTTTTATTGATTCGAAAATAAATGGAGCTTCGAGCCAATCAGAGTAAAATAGTTGCAATTAATTTACAATAGTTGCAGTATAAGCTGATTGCTTGATTAACAGTGTACTAGTAATAAAATAAATTTTAATTAAAAGTTAAAGCTATATGTAGAAACAGAACCAAACGAATGACTTTATATTAAAAAAATAATACATTTTTCTGTTAAATAAATTTTCCGTAATTCTCTCTATTTTCATCATATAATTATTTACCTTTAGACAATTCCCTCGTATCATGTCTAAATGTATTTCGATGTTTAGATTGTTTTCTACTCTCTTTTTATAATCTGTATTGCCATATTGTAGCTAAATATCCTAAAAACAAACACGTTAAGTCTCGTGAAATTATTTTTTTTTTCTATGTCTCCTTCAGTTCTCGTACAGTCAAATTATACCTGATGTATCAACGGATCCAAAACAACATACAGTGACCGAAATTTTTATTTTTAACAAAAAAAAATAAACTTAAAACGATAAATCATGTTTTATCTTTTTAACCACCATATATTTAATAATATTCTGTATTTCGGTTCGTCTCAATCTAAAAAAAATTAAATTTCAACTCTCTGTTAGAAACATTTCATGAACATATTTTGGGATGTTAAATACGTGTATTAGCAGAGTATTTGAAAGGTGAGCAAACTATAAATTCTACGCCGTACATAGAGACGGCGTTAAAATATATAAGAAGACCTGTACAGATTTTAAAAATTCTCTTATATCGATTTACAGCCAAGACTTCTACGAAACTCATCATATTCCTTACTCACTAGATTCGGTACTTTCCAATTCTCACTTCTTTTTGAATCTAAAGAGGGGACCTTTAAAGAATTCATTTCACTACCGATATTGAACTGAACAGTGGAAACATCCTCGTATCAAACAGAAATCACTGGTATTCCTCCTCATTGATGGTATAAAAAAACTGGTTTATTGTTGTGAAAAATGTATACCTGTAAATAGTGATTATACATAAAATTGAAGATATGCTCTTAGAGCCAATAAAATTTAGTTTACAAATTTTTTATTTCATTAGAATATTTCTTTCCAGTTGTGTGTTATTAACAAATGCACATTGTTTTTCAACTGCTCCTTGT
This sequence comes from Zanna intricata, assembly GCA_010016005.3. Lineage (NCBI taxonomy): Eukaryota > Metazoa > Arthropoda > Insecta > Hemiptera > Fulgoridae > Zanna > Zanna intricata. The sequence goes on from JAAAKQ030201042.1 coordinate 1,377, forward strand.
GTGTTTGATTTCGTGTTCATGTGGCAGGTGTTGTAAATTCACAAGTGCTGAAAAATCTCAGCAAAAGCTTAAATTGTTTTTCACCATTTTACTTTAATTTCATAAAAAAACAATTTGGATTTTATAAATCTAAAAGTATTGAAATTTAGCTAAAGAAGGATTGATAAAACAATTAGTGAGGGAAAAACTGAAAAGGATGTATTTTTAACAATCAGGCTTATTATGACATTAAATAAATGACAATAATAGAGATAGATATGTTATTATAATCTCATACTTCATCTAATATTAATGTTAAAATTGATTGGAGATAATGAGTTCTAATCAGGCTTCATTAGTGTGGCATCATCAAAGTGTACATTCAGTCGGTTTTAATAGGAGTTAATGGATACTCTCTAAATGTCATCACATTAATAGTGTTTGTCACATTCACTCATATTTGATGCGTTGAAATTTCGATCTATGAATTATTGAGTTACAATAAGCAAATTAATATTTAATATGATGTTTTTAAATTTTTTTGTAGAAAAAGTTTGAAAAAAAAAATGATTTATCGTATAAATTATAATAAATTAAATATAAATCAATTTCGACATAAAACTCTGTTTTACTTCAGTATATAACTATACACACACGCACACGCGCGCGCGCACACACACACACACACACACACATACACAGACAGACACACACACGCATGCAAGCACGCACGCGCACAGATATATATATATATATATATATATAGAGAGAGAGAGAGAGAGACGTTTTTATTCAATCTTTGTTATGAAGAGATATTAAGCATTCAGAGACATATAAACTCTCTGGTTTTAACACGGTATTATAGTGTTTTAAATTTTATTTCAGGATGTGAAATCCTGAAATAAATGTCATAAAAGGTTTTATTTAATGCCTAGGCTTAATTTAGTTTTATTTATCTTTCTTTTCTAATCAGATTTATTTGTTTTTTTCTAATCTATCTAAAGATGATTAATCAATGTCAGATAAAAAATATGATGAAATATTACAATTTTATCAGTTAGTTATTATTTTTTTTATTTTTATAACTGCATACATTTTTATTTTTTGAAAGTTACTGACTTTGAAAGTTACAATTTTCACCTCAAATAACATTATCAACACTTGGAAAAATGCTGATTTTATATCTATGTATGCGCACACGGGTATGTAGTTAGTTGTTCTTGAAAACGACGTGCTTAAGATTCAGAATATCGTGTGATGCTAGGGAAAGAAAAATAATTTTTACTGTGATGCTAGAAAGAATAAGATCATTTATGAGAAGGTATGAAATGAATTTGCATTTTTTACTATCAATAAATCATATCGGTTTCTTGACTTTTTATGTCACGTCAAATTATTAAAATAAAATACAAATTTCATCTTGTGAGATAAAAATATAATTAAAAATAAAACCAAAGCAAAAATAAATAAATAAATAAACCTATAAAACCGTACCACTGGAACAGATTTCAAATATGTATAGTGATGCTTGTAATCGAAAAAGCAATTACTATAAAAGCTTGGCTTTTAAATACACTTCCTAACCCTGAAGCCAGTCAATTTTTGTTTTATAAAAAGCCTTGTAATACTGTTAACGTGTTATAAAGTGCTGAACAATAAAAAAATAACTTTTACCTATTGGTATGATACACTGCTCAGCAAATGTGATAAAGTACATTTTAGTACTTTTTTTTTTTTTTTAGAATAGTGTACATTAATTTGCCTGTAGCTTTTTATTGTACTGTTGGTTTTTTATTTTTATTTCTAACGATCTGTTTATTAATTTACATCTTGTTATTACTCAGTATAATCATAATATTTATTTAATATTATTTACTCTTAAATAATTTACTTGTGAAATAAATTTGGAAACAAATACATGATGATTATTCTTAATTGATAATCTAGCGTAGCTCATCGAGAAAAGTTATACCTCATTGTTTCTATTTGTTTTTTTTGTTTTGTTTTTTACTTACTATTCTTTTTCGTTAAAATAAATTTAAAAATCTTACCGAGAAGAAAATAAAATTTACAATAAAATATTTTTCAAGAAAAAGTCCTATAAGATTTTTTTTAGTATATTCTATCATGAAAAGTTCAAGATAGCAGGCGATTTGAAGAATTTGTATTTAGTTGTAACTGGGACTTTTCCATTCTCAAATGTAGCGATATACCGAGTGATTCAAAAACGATTTTACAACTTTAAGAGTATATAAAAACATTTTGTGATAACTTACAGATTCGGTCTCATTTCATAGAAAAATACATCAACTTGTTTGTCACCCAACAATCACTTTGGTTGCATACGGCTTCAATTTGTAATGGGACATACATTTAACCTGATGTCAATTTCAATCCAGTTTGTAGCCAGCAAATCGGTCGTTACATCTGCAGTTACGGTGAAAACATAGCTCGACAAAAATGAGCAGCCAAAGTTGTTACAACCCCGATCTTTAATAAAAACCAAAGGAAAAAATCTAGCGGGTTGGAATATGGGTAGCGAGTTGGCCATATAATTGGACTTTCACGACCAATCCACCTACATGGGAATAGATTATCAAAAAAATAATCTCGGATTTGTAAGCGGAAGTGAGATGGTACCCCATCTTTCTGATAGTAATGGTGTCCATTTTTGTCATCATCGTCTAACTGAAGAATTCGAAAATTTTGAAGCATGCCCAGATAAACAATTCCATTTACGGTTGCCTCCCGGAAGAAGAATGGACTGTACAGTATCTGTTTGCATAGGGCATAAAGAAACATTAACTTTAGGGCTTTCATGAATGTGCTGCAAAGTTTTATGAAAGTTTTCACTACCTTATATTCAGCAGTTATGGATTTTCACTTTGTTTTATTAATGTAGATCGTTGACTAATTGCTAAAAATTACATTGTCCAAATATGATTCGTCTGCAATTCTATCAGATTCAAATGTTTAGCTCAATAAGATGCAGAAGGAAAAGTTACAAAACAAGATTCAGCAAGCAAAGATATATAAACCCATTCTTTAAAGACATTCTTAAGAAAATATCTAGAACGATCAAATCTGAGGAGCAAGGTAACTTGAAATTGGATCTTCACGATCAATCTACGGACCTGGTGTTCGAGTATGAACAAAATCTCGGACCTCTAGGTGGTCCTCGTCTTGCTGATAGTATTGGCGTCCATCTTAGTTGGTCTTCATCTTCTAACTGAGGAATTTGAAAATTTTGAAGCCTATCCAGATAAACAATACCATTTACAGTTGCCTCCTGGAAGTAGAACGAGCCTTAGAGGTTTTTTTGCTAAGTGCACAGAAATCTGTCTCAATGAAGGTTTGATGCCAATAGTAGATTGTATGCCTGCTAGGAGGCTCTCTATCGTACCTTCTACGAAAATTATATTGAATTGCAGTTGCTGACTGCAAATCGTGAAATCAAAACATATAGCGAGCACGTTCCGTATCAATAAATAAATCCATTTTTAACAATATTGGTGACAGCGCTGATGGCCGAATTCGTTAGTAATGAACTAGTGACTCAAAACTTAATGTGTTTTGCTATGAAATGAGACTTCAATAGAATCTGTAAGTTTTCAAAATAAATATATATACGCTTTTAAAGTTGTGAAATCCTTTTTAAACTTTCAGTATAAAATCTAAATTTACACAACCAATTGAAACCCAGTTTTTTTTAGCAATGTGTTATGAAGAAATATGAAAAATTACGTCGGAGAATTGTAGGGAGCAACCAAATGAAGACACATTTGTTTTGTTTCTCTTTTCTTCTTCTCATTGGTTGATTGATAAGAGAGGTGAATAGCCAATTATATTTTATCATCAAAATTATATTTTTTATATTTTCGGGTGAATCTGTCTTTACCGAAGTACTGCAGATAATTATTCTCTCACTCCCAGGATGTAACTTAACAGCTTATTTTTATTCTTCGCCATAGACTAAGTATCCATGAATGAAGGTTTTTCTGTTTACTTCTTAATCCTTCATCTTTTTCTCTGTTGAAGAAAAGCTTTGCAGAATTTTATTAAGCAGTATATATAACCAGGTGAATGAAAAAATCTTATGAGTTCTTCTGTGTTAAGAATACTTCTTTTTATATATAAATAAATGAACTTATCTTACGGAAAATTTACAAATAACTATGTTTTTTTTTTACTAGTACAAAATGAATTTACGTATATTAGGTATATGTAAAAATGTAGTTTTATATGTATATATAATATGCATATTTATCACATTATTTAAAAGTTTTAAATGAAAGTTCAAAGAATTTCTGCTCTTAATTTATGTTTTTTTTTTTGCATCAACAACAAATTTTTTTTTTTATATTTACGGTTCAAAAAATAATTAAGAAAAATTTGTATAAAGTAAAAAAAAATCTGAATATTATACTTATAGGTACGAACGAATCAAGAGAATGCTTAAAGGAAATAGAAATATTTTTCTAATGAAATACATAAAACATTTCTAGCTTCTAAAAACAACTTTTTAATTATCTTTTTGATATAAGTAATTATAACCGTGAAATGAGTAAGGGCAAAAAAGTACTAGTAAGCTGTATTAAAAAGTATAATAAAGTTAATCTAAAAATAATTAGTTTGAGTTTATAAAATAATGTCAATAGTATAATATATTAAAATAACACGATTTGCTAGATTGTATTTTATTTATTTTTTTTTAGTCTGGTAATATATCTTATTAAATCCTAAAGCTATACTTTTTTAAAAAAACAAATAGTAAATGTATTATGAAAATTATAAGAGAAATATTCTTAACTAGAATAATAACAGTTCTGTTATATCATTTTTAATATAAGTTTTACGCTATAATTCTGTTTAAAATAACATACTGTGTAATCTTTATTTTTTTCTTTAGCTTAATATTAAAAAAAAAAGAAAAAAAAAGAATTAAATGTAATTAAAATTATAATAAATCTTTATGGAAACTTTTATAAAATTCTTTACATATTCATGTGTGTGAAATAGTTTGCGTGTGATTTATTTGTAGCCTAGAAATAGTAATATTAATAATGATGTATTTTAAATAGATATGCTAATAATTAATTACATTTCCGTATTATTTTCATGAATAAATTACTTTTTACTAATAAATTAAGTTACATTACCGAGAGTAGCTTGAGCATAGATTATACATTACATTCCGTAAGCCACGGTGTGTTGCTTATCTCTAATTTCCTAGAAAAGCCATCGTGAGACGAATGCAAAGCAGTTGCAACTTTTAATTTTTTAATTCTAACTCCAAGAATACTATTTAGTATTAATACCAAGAATACTATTTAGAATAATTGTAAGAAGCATCCTATTAGAGTACTTCCATAATATTTGTTCGATTAACATCATCCAATTTGTAAAGTTATCGCCTACTTTAGGGGTGGGAAATGATGGTAACTGGACTGCTGGTGGCAAGATTATAAAGTATCATTTGTCTAGTCTGTAAGATGTATTATATAATCTGATGTGTAAAATATATTATTATTTTATTTGGTTGTGGAATATAAATTATGCATATTTACCTTGTAGTTTTTCCTATCTGACTTGTCTTAGAGATGGAATTCACATGATGCTAGTGCACTTCCGCTAGTGTATGATTAGTTAAGATTTACCTCAGTAGTTTAAGACATGTCATGATTAGGTCCTAATCATGACATGTAACCATAGGTTTATATAGCAGTATGATGTTTAAAAAGAAAAGGGTAAAAAAAGAAAAAAAGAGGCTTAAAATACACTAGCCTGGGGGCTGAAATGTGATAACGTCCAGGGTCAGGGAAACAGCCCTCTTGCCTAGGATGCCTTGGCTCGCTCACACGCAAGAGTGGGTGGGTCGGGGTGCTTCTAATGATGGCATGAGGATCATAATGAGGGCAAGATGGTGTGAAGGGTAAGCGAAACACTTGCCTGGAACTAGGTAGGTAGATTATGGACTGGAAGGTTAGCTTCCCTGAGGAGGGACATTTCGGCATTCCAGATGGGGAGATTGGAATGTTCCGATGAGACAGGGGAGACCCCGATGAGGGATCCTCAAGAGACCCAAGCTAGGGAGGGAGCTAATCTGCTACCACGGCACTTGGGGGCGACTGACGATATGCCTAACAGTGAGTTCCGGTTTCTCCTGAGGTGCTTTAAAAAAACAAAAAAAAAACTTGTAAAGTTAGCATAACTTATATAATTAGTGTTTGCATGTATATCAAAGAAAATTGTATGATATATTGTGTTTTTAAATAAAATTATAATTTTTTAAAAACACATCATCGTTGTGTTTAATCATAACTTATATAAATATACATATTTCTCCAACCAGTTTTCCAGCTACTGCCAGTTCTGGGTGAATGCGAATAGGCAAATGCAATTATTACTACCGGCTTGCCAGTTCTGACCCAGCAAAATTACATCTAAAAATTAAAAAAAATTTTCTATTCCAGTTTGCGTTAACTGGTTATTGTATTGCAATCTCCATTGTTAGAAATAATCTTGTTAGAAGTGTTATGGTTACTAGGGGTTTATATTTTCTAAATTTTATTTTTTAATTTATATATATATTTTTTTCAGTTTGATGTAATTTTTTTATCGACTGATATTGTGGAACCCGTGAAAATCGACGTTTGGTATTAGTTTTTTAGGTTTTGTTACTTTTTTTGATGTTGATTTTTGGTTACCTGGCACAGAGGTCAGTATGTTGATGAGATTTTTTAATTTTCAAAAGGATATATATATAAATTCTCTCCTTTTTATGTTTCTGATTAAAAATGTATTTATTTGCTGGAGCAAAATTTTAAAGTAAAAATAAAGAGATCGGAAAAAATGTTGGGTATGGGTGTTTTTGAAAAATTTTGACGTTACAAAATATACCTTTGAAGTTCACAAAACATAAAAAAGAATTATAAACATCTTCTGAAGATATATGTACTTGTCATACCCTGTATTTGATTCTCCGGGTTGGCTTAACATAAATTCTTCTAAAATGTTCCAATATAACTATATATATTGATGGGGCATTGATAGCATTAAATTTTGGACAAACTTATAAAAGGAGGAGAGGTAGTTTTCAACATTTTAATTCTTTTACTTTTTGTGTGGTGGTTGTAGAAAATTTATTTTTTGTACGATGAAAGAAATTTATTTAATTAAAAATTTTATAATTGATCGAATAAATTTTAAGTTGATCGAATTTAAGGATAGGAGATAATAGTAATATTTCTAAAAAAAAAACAATTACCTCAAAGCCTCGAAAATCTGTTAACCAAAAAAGTTGAAATTTGAAATAAATGTTTACATACGTACGAGTTTATATATATATATAAATATAGGGATAAATAGCCCAGCTTTGGCCTGATTTTTGATATCAGTGGACAATATGGTGTTATGGTTCCAATAATGTTTTCTTTTTAACAACTATCATGTTTTTGTAAGATTGTTGAATAAGAATGAACCAAATTCAGTCAATTTATTAGATCAAATAAAAATACCAACAAATAAAATGTTAAGTCCCAAAAAAATTTTATTACCAAGATAAAAATTCAAGTGGATCTATTATTAATGTGCATCCCATCGAAACGAAATAAAGATTTAAAAAAATGTTTTTAATTTTTTGTAATTTCTGATACAGTATCTGTTTTTCAAGTCGTAGCTAATATTAAAATTGTTATATGAGATAACTACAAATCAAGAGAGTAAAAAATGATCCTCATGTTTTTATGAAAATAATTATTTTTTTAATAATACTCTAAATGCAGTATAATTTAATGATGAAACTTCATTTATTCAAGGGGTCAATAATTTTTATTAGGAATTTTTTCCTCAATTATGTTATTAATAAATCATAACTTTTCAACATTTAGCATTTAATAAATTTTACAGATAAAAACATAATTTAAATTGCGAATCAGATGAAAATCAAACTGCTTTACTCTCCATTTTAATCATTTTTTTAATTGAGAGTCAAATTTTTTTTCTGCACCCAGTAAGTAAAACAAATAAAAACACTTTATTCTCTATTATTATTATTATTATGGATAATAATATAAATAATAATAATATTTGCCAATTTTAATAATAATTTAATAAATTTTACAATACTACTTCCATTTAAGATGTATACTCTAAATACATTTAAAGAATATTTTTTATAAATGTAATATACTTTAAAATTTGAAAAAATTTGTAGGAGAGGGCCATAAAACACATTTTTTTAAATTAAAAATAAAATTCTTTATGGCACCAATTTTTTTCTGAATTACAATTATTTTTTGTTGAATAAAAAATGTGTCTGAGCAGGTTTAAACAATAATGCTGGTCTGGCACAGGAAATATCTTAACATACAGTAGCAACGACATTTCTTATGTGGAACTAATTTTCTAGTGATTGGTAGAGCGATATGAAGATTAGGGTAAATTATACTTCACAAAGAATTGTTGATAATACAAACAAGGCACGTTTGTACGATTATAACCGATTGTTGTAAAATCATTGAAGTAATACGAAAGAGGTTCAAATCACAGTAAAATTTATCGCAAATTTTTAATTAATAACACCCTTAGTAGATTGAAAACCGTAGGTCAGGTATCGTAAGATATATCGTATAAGAGCGAGAAAGATTTTCTCTATGATTCTCAATCATCTGCATGTGTAATGCAAGCCATCTTGTTAATTTTTTTAACGCAAAATTGATTTAATCATTTCAATATCTGCACTTCCAGGAGTATCCTGCCATACTAAAGGGCATTTGTGTGTGTGTGTCCGTCCCCCTTAGCTTAGCATCGGAGTGTACCGATCAGAGGCGAAAATTCCTGATTCGTTAGTACATGTCTCGTGGTGGTGAGGTGTATAATAATTATTTTATTATATATCAATATATCGGTATACATGCGAACTATATATATATATATATATATATATATATATATATTAATAATATATGTTTTATTTATGTGATCGTTTTTCTTATAAAAATGAGCTTCGTTTTTCAATAATGAAATATAACTAAAACTTAGGTATCAGAATGTATCGATCATTAGTGGAAAATCTCGATTTGTTAGTAAAATGTCATCATTAGCTTTCGTGTTTCACAGTTCACTTGTCATATTTTAAAACTAAATTGGATAGTCGCACCGCGTCTACACTAAAATATATGATTTGTCAATAAATAAAATTTTATAATCAAAGACAGCAATTGGCTACCATGCCTAGGTTGCTGAATGCCAGCAAGTACCTGCCTACTATATTACAGCTCCTGGAGCAATAATGGGCTGGTAGCCAGCTATATCTCAAGAGTAGCTTCCTTCAGCAGCACGAAAGGAGCCTTTTCTACTGATGCCAATTGAACAAAGCAACCGCATCAACGAACTCCTACCCGGTCCGTCAATGCTGTTCTCGCCACATTGACTCGGCGCTTATGAGTGGCAAATTTTGCCCTTGATCTATAAGTTCCAGGATGGATTGAGTTTTGGCTCCCCCAAGAGTTATTTAACATAGCTTACGTTACATCAATTTTCATACAAAAAAAAAAAAATTATTTTTACAGGAGAGGTAATCAATTTTGGGTCACCTCACACTCTCTATCTCTCTTTCTTTATCAGTTTAACCTCGAGAACTACCGTAAGGTATTACTTTTGAGGATGATGTGTATGAATATGAATGAAGTGTAGTCTTGTACAATCTCAGGTCGACCACTGAATAATCCCATTCCGACACGCCGCCCGACATTGCAACCCGCCCGGAAGGCCGGACTGCAGAGGACATGCCTACGGCACGCCTCTGCGACTAGTAATTTGAATAAAGGCAAGTATAATCTTGTTTAAGAAATTTTAAAGTGGCAAAAGGCATTAATTATAGTGCTATGAACATCATAATACATCCTGGAGGGAGGTCCTTACATCCTATTTATCTCCATTCTACTTTATACACAAAGTATATAGGATATTATGTATATATAGGTTTTTATATATTGTCATGTGTGCTTAAAAATTTCTTATAAATTTAATTTATTATTTAAAAAAATATGTATAAAATAAATATACATAACATACAAAATAGTAATTCATATAAGCCAACAAAATAGAAGTAATAAAATTTAAATTATAAATACCAAAGTGAAGTCAGATTTATTAAAAGCTTAATATTAACTAATGGAAACTCTCTTTTTCTCTCTTTTCCTGTTTAGTCAATCTCCGGAATGACCGTAAGGTGTAACTGATGGAAACTGATATTGCATTAACTGTACGAAAACAATAGAAAAATTTTAAATTCTTATAATTCACTTTTTACAAGTATTATTGCTTTTAATATTTACAAACGATTTATCCTGCACTATTTATAGAAGCCTATCCTACACTTTATGAATTAATACAACTGTCATTTTACCTCTTATTTGCAAATAGATTACTGAACAACTTATTATTCTCAAATCACTTTCCAAAATGGAGTACTTATGATGCA